>SKCR01015541.1:0-64556 GCA_019454045.1 Zanthoxylum bungeanum
TCCAAGACCATCCTGAAACTTTATTCCCAATTTGAAAAATTAAACCATTTAAATACATTTTTCCTAGGATTATGTTTTAAATGTCAATCTTTCAATTATATCTTGATTTTAATAGTCCAACTATTTAATCAACGATTTAGGTACTATTTATTATAATGATTACGATAGTCCAACTATTTAATCAACTATAATTTAATTGTATGAATATAGTCCAACTATTTATTAAAACAACGATTTAAATATTAGTCCAACTAACATTGACGAATGATATTTGTTTTGAGCGCGTATGGCAAGTAATTAAACGAATATTGCAAATTCAATTCTTGCCTCCCACTATTTTTCGGCGAGCCTCTAACCCTCTGTCGAGTACTCGGGAAACCATGTTTCCTAGTGGGCTAGGATCCCGTTAAATATCACACAACCTTGACTTTGGCCAACAAATTGTATGATAATTAACTAGGTAGATCTCTAAGATCAATTGGATCCAATCCAATTCCTAGATCCAGTAGGGGGACATCCAAGTCTGAAACATATATCTTATATATGCCAATACATCCAATGTATTGCCTAACCTTTTTCCTCTGAATCAACTAAGCCTTAGCTTTGGCACTACAAACTTAGTGATCCCAGTTAAGCGCCACCCATTGACCATTGAAAGCTTCGTAATCAATGTCGATGGACAAGAAGTGGTCTTGACTTTGGCCAACAAACCACAACTTGGACAAGACACCAATATGTAACAAAGCCTTCGTGATTCAAACACATCCTTGACGGACAAAGGCCTTGACTTTGGCCAACAAGCCAATGTCAATCTCGGATCTTGAGTAAGAATCACTCAATGGAAGGAAAAATGCTTAATATTGTTTGAGGGGTTTTCCAGTGTAAATTGGCAACCAATTTATTATCTTTGTTAAGGTCTCATCATCATACACCCTTAAACATGCATTCTAAACACATAATAAAGCGCGTATAATAAAATAATAATGATATGCGGATGGATACTTTACACATTGATCCTAGATCAAATCTCTCTCTTTCTCTCTCCCGCTAGCACAAATATTTCTTCTACCCGTTACACTACACTTCTAAAGAAACCTCATTTACATTGAGGGGAATATATGAGAAGAGAATACAAAGAATAAGGAGGTAATAAGGCTCGACACGCAGGTCCAATTAATAAATTCCAAATTTATTACAACAATTTCTAAAATTACAACACCCATCTAATATCCATCCGATATACATTATTCATGCATCGCAACCATGTATTCACACAAGCATGCTATCAATCAATCTAATCAAATTAATTAATCTGATAATTAGTGACCATCCAATGTTCAAACAACGACTTGATTTTGCGCGAGTCAAACTTGTTTTGCGAAAAAGTACTCAAAGTACGAATTCTCAAATTAAATTAAACTACATAATTAAATCCAGTTCAATTTATATTTAATACTAATTCGTTATTTAATTTCAAATTAAATATTACACTTTATTAATAAACCTTTACGACTTAAATTCCAAATTTAACCGTTACGGGTCTCAAAGCCTGATTAATATCCAATATGAATTTAATTAAAGTCCAATGGGCTTTTAATTAATTTCTTTGAGGCATGGACTTTTGGTCAACTCGGGTCAAACCCAATAACCAAAGTCCAATCAAGGAGTAACCCCATAAGCCAAGAAATCAATTTAGGCCCAATTAAACTATAAAGGTCCATTTGTCGTATTTGGGCTTTATGGATGCGGTTTTGGGCCCAATTGGATCCAACCAATTTAGCCTAAACCCAACTTAGTACAACCAAGCCCAATAGCAACTTTCAAGCCCAATTTCTAAAATTGGCCCAATTTAATTAAATTACAAAATCCAATTTAATAATTTAATTACCCAAAGTGTATAGCATTATTAATTACATAAATCAACATTTCCAAATCATCAATTTACACAACTAATCATGCACATTATCATCATCACATGTCCAATACATTTTGATTAAAAAATCAAACCCAATTCATGTTATTCAAGTCTCGGCAATGGTAGGGTTTTTAAGTCCGATTCCGATCCCAATCCAATTGAATCCGCAATCAACATTACCCAATCACTTCAAGTCATCCAATGAACAATGAAACAAAAAATTCCAAGGCCATTTAGGGCATATACCTCTCGGCCAAGCCTAAGATTTGAGCAAAAAATTGATCCAATCAAATTTCATGAAATTGATCCAATCAAACTTCAATTAAACATGTTTTAAGCAAACTAAATCATCCAATTTCATTATTTCATGCTCAAAATCAATTTACCCAATTTTAAGCCCTAAATGAAATTTCATGCTTTTACTCGCTCTGATACCATTGTTGGAATTCTCTAAGGTCCCAAGGATCGAATACAAAGCAATGAAATAAGTGCGAATACAACGAGGGAGTTGCGGAATACTTACATCGAGCGGTTGAGCGATGCGGTGGACAACAAAATTCTTCTACTCCCTCCTTATGCATTCGGCAGTGAGCAGCTTGGTGTCCAAGAGATTCGGCCATGTGAGGTCCATAAAAGCTCCAAGCTTATGAGTTTTGATTTCATGCACATGGGTGGGTTTCCCTATCACCTTTGTATGTCTCATATGTGTGCTAGCACCTTGATTTTTGCCAAAAAAATCACTCATTTCTTCCTCTCCTTGCTCGACATTTTGGGCAGAAACCAGAAGGCAGAAACAGCCCCTTGGGCGTGAGATGAAGAGAAGAAAGGGAATAGAAAAAGTTGTGTGTTGGTTTTTCAAAAGTGTATCTAATACACCTTTATTTGATTTTCCAAAATTGGCTTCAAAAGTCAAACAAGTAAAGCACACAACCACTACATCACTCAATCAATCAATGAATAATGACTGGTGTCAATCACTCAAAGTGAAAGACATCTATCACTTGATTGATGGATGATGTGACGCTAGATGCGACTAGCGATTTGACGCTTGATATGGCTTGCGTGTCGCATTCGAATTCGAAATGCGAATGCACTCGCAAATAATCCCGGGCTTGGGTTCGCTAATTCCAAATTAACGAATTTTCCGTTGCGTCGTAATTAAATCTAATTTAATTAAATAATTATTCCAAGCATAATTACTATTCACATCGCTAACGAATTAATTCTAAATTAATTCGTTCGCCCGAATTAAAATCTAATTTTAATTCTGCGTCGAAATCCAATTTCGTATAATATATCAAATATATTATTTTATCGATTAATTCCAAATTAATCGTTCTCTCTCTTTAATTGATATTTTATCCCAGATAAAATATCTCTGTAATTAATCCCAGATTCATTTTCTCTCTCATCTAATTAATCTCAGATTAATAAAGTGCGAGTCATACGTCATCGGTGAATCTTCGGGAAGCGACCCATGAGATACCCGGATATGTTGGTAGTAAATACGGTCGTCGGACTATCCGAATACGTAAGTACCGAGTACTACGTTTGTACCGATTTACAAGACAATGTTGGCTTCTAGCAAAGCGTCATGCCTACCCAATTCTCCAGAAACATGCTTACATGAATAATCAATCTATAGATGGCGTAATATATGTAGTATTGTTTATGTCGATCCAGTATCGGATGATCACGTGCTAGGCCTGGGGCTGGAATTGTGTATGCCCCGTACGAAGCCCATGTCGGATGTCTGGTAACTTGTCTCTATAATCGGATAAACATTACCTTGTCATTTTATCCCGATGATTGCAGTACATAAGAGTACTAGTACCGTATCCTACGTGACCATCGTCTTCATATGACTGAAGTGATACTTTCATCTTGACATCACACCCAACACACTATGATTCTCAATATACCCAACAGTGGCGTACACAGAACCTGTTAAAGCCCTGGTCGACCATAACCAAAGTATATTGATTGTCGCAAGTATTAGCGGTGCAAGTCTCATGTTAAGACCAAATACACCTACCCTTATTTCGGTCTTCCATAGACACATAGTAATACTACCAATGTAATTTCGAAGCGGTCTATCCAGAGCAAAGCTATTTCCTGTACCATCGGTAAAACACAACCTCCTATTACACTTGCATGAGTATCATATACCTAAATATATGAGAACTATGCCGTTATGCCCTCACAAACACGCACAAGTGTAATACTAGTCTTTTACGCATTTATCGATGTCCAATCTCGATAATACTTCGACTATGGATATTTAATGATTTATCCTTCATGGACTGATACTTTCTCATATCATTCTCAATCCAGAAACAAATCATAGGGACCTTCTATCATTTATATATCTAGGTGATCTAATCACAAATGATAAGAGAGCAATCTCCTTTGTCATATAATTAATTTGTACAAAAACACCATGATCTGTACAAATATTGACACTATGGGTCATAACTGTCCAACACCTTCCTTAAGTTTTGTAAAAACTTTAAGGATTGCATCTTGTTTGTTTAAGTTTTTGTAATTTAAATTAAGCATTTTTACTTTTAGTACTTTTAATTATGCACTTTTACTTTCTGTAATAATTTTTTTTTTTATGTTCAGTAGTTAATTTACTGCTGGGGCAAGAGTGAAGCTTTTTACTTTTATAATTTAGATTAATCTCCCTTAATTATAATATATAAACTAGTTAAAACCTGACTTAATGAGGATATAGTTATATTGGTCGGTTGGTAATTATTTATAAATTGGTTTTAACCTGACTAAGCATGGATACCGCCTGGTTGGTCGGTTGGGAATTAATTATTAGTTTGACTTAATCAGGTTACCGCCTATATGGCTGGTTTGTAATTATCACGCATATTTATATATTATAATAAGGGAAATTTCTAAATTAGAAACAGTAAAGGTAGATTAATCTCACTTAATTTATAATATGGAAATTATAATTTAATATGGATTAAAAGTTGATACCGCCTTAATGGCTGGTTTTAATTATGTAACATAATGTGACACTGCTTATAGGTCGGTCCTTAGGTGATAGATGATTACCGCCTATATGGCTGGTTTATGGACAAATAATAACACCACCTTTATGGATGGTTCAACTTAAATGGGTAATACTGATAATTTCCATATTATAATAAAGTGAGATTTCTAAAAGTGGATCCCCTAACCTCATCATTTTCTTTTTATTCTAGGGAAGTGATAAAACACAATATTAATAAGCTTAATAATTGATTTAATTATATATTGGGTAATTCTTTAGTTTGTTTATTGAATCTTAAGCTTAATGCTTCTTGTTGCCTGATCACCAATAATATTGATGTGGTAAACTTAAAATGAACTTGGAAAAGGGATTTTAGGTTTCAACCTTAGATTCCATAGCTCACAATCTTCCTTGAGGATAGATAACTCTTTAATAGATTTCCTTACATGATAGACATATACATGTCGGGCGTGGGTAGCCATAATTGGAACTTGAACTTAATGAATTCAGATAACTTGGTTAACATAGGAATATGATTAATTGAGTTACACTGGGTATTTGCATCTGACCATCGACAGAGGCTTTTGCATAACTTCGTGTTCCAGGTTAACAAATTAATTTATTACACATATATAAGAAAATCAATTAATCTTTATAATAATATTGTGTGGAGTCACAACCCTAGATATTTATGTCATTTGTTTATTTTCCTTAGTATTGTCTTTTATATTTTTATTTATTTATTTATTTATCAAATCCACATTCAACCAACCAATCAAACAATCATTCTCTTCTCACTTTAATTAGATACTTGTAGATAAATATAATCAATAATTAATAACAACAGTAGAAATTAAGTCCTCATGGGATCAATATTTTTATACTACTGGAACGATACGTGTGCTTGCATTATACGCGTGTGATTACACCGATCAACCGTACTTCAATAATCTAATGAATGTCATTCGAAATACCTTTGATCGTCAGAATTCTCATTTGTTTCATGCGAGCTTTGTAGATTTTCATCTGAGAGTTTTGAAGGAGAGAAAGAATTGCTTCTGATGATTTACGAGAACGTCTTCCATCATGAATTGTGATTTTACCTATAAAAATTAAATACATAAAAATAAAACAAACCAAATCTCAATATATACACAAATTGCATGGGTTGCCTCTCTGCTAGTGCTCAATTTAACGTCTTCAGGTAAACATGACTGTTCAAATGTTAGGCTGGATCTGAAAGTGTGACACTTACTTTTTATCACTCAAATGATTCTCCTTAGTAGTGCTTGACACACTGGCTGTTAACTTTGAATGTATCATTAGTGTTGGGATCAAGTAACTCAATAGCTTTGTATGGTAAAACCTGAGTAATCACAAATGGACCTGACCACCTTAATTTCAGCTTTCTAGGGAAAATTTTTAACCGTAAATTGTATAACAACACATGCTGCCCTGGTTCTAATTATTTGTGAACTATTTTTGAATCATGCCATTTCTTGGTCTTTTATTTGTATAGTCTCACATTCTCATAAGCCTGTAGGCGAAATTCCTATAATTCATTGAGTTGGTGGAACCTTTTCTCTCATGCTGCTTGTGGATCAAGAATTAACTTCTTCAGTGCCCAGTACGCTTTGTGTTCAAGCTCCACTGACAGATGGCATGCTTTCTCAAACACCATTTGATATGGGGACATACCAATGGGTGTCTTGTAAGCTGTCAGGTAGGCCCATAATACGTCATCTAGTTTTGTAGACCAGTCCATCCTTGTTGATCTCATTGTTCTCTCCAAGATTCTTTTGATCTCCATGTTTGAAACTTCAACCTGTCCATTTGACTATGGATGGTAGGTAATGGAAACTTTATGAGTAACTTCATATATGGATAGGAGTGCTTCAAAG
The DNA here is from genome assembly GCA_019454045.1 of Zanthoxylum bungeanum. Lineage (NCBI taxonomy): Eukaryota > Viridiplantae > Streptophyta > Magnoliopsida > Sapindales > Rutaceae > Zanthoxylum > Zanthoxylum bungeanum. The sequence continues at coordinate 6,827 of SKCR01015541.1, forward strand.
TATCTGTTGTAGAAATGTGTGCCACCATCTGATGAGTGGTATTTATATCACTATTTCACACTCATTTAACCTAATATTTTGTATAGTTTCTTGAGTTTTGTGAATATTTTGTTGTGTTTTGTGTTATTTTGTAGATAAATAAAGTTTCAGAACATTCTGGAGGTGATTTGGAATAAAACAATGAAAATTGGCAAAAAGGGCAAAATGGTAATTTTCAGCACGTCGCGATGCCCAAACCCTTGGCGTCGCGACGCCTAACGTGCACCAGAGCTGCTAACGTGCGCCGGGTCAATGGGTCAGAATTTGAGAAGTTTGACTTTGCTAACGTGCGTCGTGCCATGTGTCACCATCACAGCCGATCTGCTAACGTGCGTCGTGCCACGTGTCATCATCCTACGGTGCCGAGAATCGCCATCGCCACGTGTACCACGTGTCATCCTACGTGTCGCCACATCATCCAGTCAACGAGTCAAATATTCCACACGTTTTGCCATGTCATCCTCCACGTTACCAGGTCAACCGAGTCAATATGCCACGTCATCATCAGCCAATCACAGCGTGACACGTGTCACCACGTGTCACAATCCTACAGTTTCGACAATTGCTATCACCACATCAGTGCCATGTCATCGCAACGTCAGCATAATAATTGAGCTCTCAGCCTTCTTGCCACGTCATCGCCACATGTCATCACTAGAGCGTGACACGTTTCACTGTTCCGGTGTCGCGACGCCCGATGCCTATCCGCGCCTATAAATTCAGCTTGAAATTTCAGTTTTAGATGTACCACTCTCTCTTATCTCTTTGATGTAAAGAAGAAGTTTGTCTCTCTAATTTCTTTTAGTTTTTAGTTTTGTAAATAATTTTAATTACGTTCTGTAATAATAGTATTTTACTTTCTTACTTTTTACAGTTTTTACTATTCTCCAAGAGGAGGTAACTTCCCCAGCTAGGGTGAAAGGTAATTCTTTTACTATTGCTATTTAGATTAATCTCCCTTAAAAATAATATATTATTATTTAAAATTTGACTTAAAAATGATACCGCCAGATTGGTCGGTTGGTAATTTAATTTTAGTTCCGCCTTTATGGCTGGTTTATTTTGGTTCTGCCTTTATGGTTGGATTATGGACAAATATTACTGCCTTAATGGCTGGTTGGACTTAATTTGACTTAATCAGGATACCGCCAGATTGGTCGGTTGGTAATATTATCACAAGTTTATATATTATATTATGGGAGATATATAAATAGTAAATAGTAAAAATTTATCCTTTTACCTTAGCATTTTATTTTATTTAACTTTTCAATTTTTACTTTATGTCTTTTACTTTTCAGTATTTTTACTTTATGTCTTTTACTTTTAAGTTCTTACTAGCCCTAGTTATGTGTTAGTTTTTACTAGCCCTAGTTATGTCTTTTATTTTACTTTTCAGCATTTTTACTTTATGTCTTTTACTTTTTGTGGTCTGATCACCAATAAGATTGATGCGATAAATCTAAAATAAACTTGACAAAGGAATTTTCTCGGTCAGACCCGAGGTGATAATAAAGATTTCATATTTCTTGTACCCGTGGACGTAGGTTGGATCAATTCCTCTGAATCATATTTTTTGATGGTAAAAATCAATATATAAATCAAGCAGTGTAAACCAGTTGCAGAGGTGGAATTTCCCCTTTGGCTCATGTTCAAAAAGTATTGGCCATTCCTCGACCCAGCAAGAGTCCGGACGCGATCTCTCAGATTAGGCCGACCATAATATGAGCTTTGATGCGGTTTCCATAAGCTGACCACATCAGATCGTCAGCTCAGTTCGGGCCTGTTCCGGTCCCCTTTGAGTAGGTCGAAGGGCTCGAGCATTTCAGGACATGATGAAAATGGTTCGATGAGTTCGGCGGATTATTTGGCCGACCACTTAGCAACCGACAAAAGTCTTGAGATTATGATTTTCCTCTACACGTGTCATCTCCTGGAAACACCCACCAGGCTGTCATCATCACTAATTGCATGTGGCAGTAGAAAATCAGATTGATGGGATGGGATGTCAGGGGCATACTTACTTTCGGCAAGAGCAGACCTATGGAAGAGAAATTATTAAATAAGTCAAGTGTCACGTGGAAGATTATGCAAAATGGGAACAGTAACAGCCTCTTTTTAACCGCCTCATTTGTAGTATATAAAGAGAGAGGATCCCATAAGGGAAAAAATAGAGAATGGTTCATGTAAAAAAGCTCTTTGTAATTTTCCTTACAAAAAAGCTCGGTTTTCACCCTGCCCGACCACAAAATAGTCGGCCGAGCACGTTATTACAATAAAAACACCCTCTCACTTTGTGCCCGTGGACGTAGGCATGAATCTTTCCGCTGAAACACGTTAATTCACTATCTCAATCTCTGTGTTCTTCTACCTTCCACTAAGTTTGCTTTTGGTTCCCCCATATCCAAATAAATTCACTATTGGGGGAGGATTGTCCCGGGGGTAATATTCCAATATTGCCCTTAGATGAAAATCAGTCGTCAAAAGTTGGCTCCGTCTATGGGGATTCGACAAAGAGCAACTCGCGTGTTAGGACGATGGTGGAAAGCGGAAACCGTGGGTTGCAGGAGAATTCTGAAGGGGTTTTAGGGGCTAAATCCGGTAACGCAGCGGAAACACGGGAAAATCAAATTTTCCGATTTCAAAACTTTTTCTCGGATTAATTAAATAAACATATTTATTTAATTACCCAATAATAAAATTATGAAATAAAATTCAATTAATCAAATTTATGTGAATTTACCAAATTACCCTTACACTTGGCATTTTGTTCATTTTAATCCGAAATTGTTCAAATCAATTTTGGATGATTCTAAATAATTTCTAAGATGAACTTAACATGTCCTAAATGTTAAAACACCAAAAGCAACACAAAACCCAAAAATCAAGCCTTTGGCCGAGAGCACCATTAGGGTCCAAATTTTGCATTTTGCACATTCATGCTTCAAAAGACATCAAGGCAAAATCCAATCAACCCAATATTTTACATGCATCATATACACATCCAAATACACCATATAAATAAAAATCCCCAAATTTGGAAGTGGTCTTAAACCCTAATTTTTCAATTTCTTCAAATTAGACAAATTAGACCAAATTGGTTAAATCAATTACTTTAATCATGTTTCTTCCTTCCAATTAAAGTCTCAACACAATGAAATAACTATAGATCAAATCTAGGTCATTTAAGAGTGGGTCAACAACTCTAGATTAGCAACAAAGTTTCTAAAACCATAAAAGAATGCTTATTACTACACTAGTAATAAACTTCCAAGTTCATACATGCTCAACACTTTCAACAAACTTCCATTCAACAAAAACACAAAGAATAAAGAAAAGAATGACATGAGAACATCACAAGATGTAGCCTAGAATATAAGGAACATTTTCCTTTCTAATAGTAGGTTGAAGAAACTTACTAAAAACTAAGCTTTCTTTGATTTTCTCTTTGTCTTTCTTCTTCTTCCTCAAGCTTCTTTTGATTTTCTTTTAATGGAGTTTTTAATTAAAGTATATTAGGTTATTTCACCAAATGAAATTAAAATAATATATACTTGCCAAAATTTTGCCTTGGCCGAAAATTACCACAAGCATATACAAAACAATTAATTTCAATTTCATTTGGTTTTCATTTAATCAACTTGTTAAAATATCTAATAAACACTTTAAAGATATTTCTAATAAGTCAACAAAGGCAACTTAGCCATTTAAAATAAATATCTAAATCTTAAGATATTTATATTTTAATTAATTTAATCATTTAACAATTATTAATTAATTAATTAATTAATTAAATACAAATATATTAAATATATGTATTATATTTACATTAAATATTAAATACATATATACATTCATGATATTAGTCAAATATCTCAATTTCACTATTAATTAATGTGTATTTAAATTAATCAAGTATTAAATATAAATACACAATAATTAAGGAAATGACTATTGGGTCCTTAAACATGTATTTTGCGTTTAACCTTTAAACGACTTTATAAATAATCAACATTATTTATAAATGTTGCTCGAGTGCTCTACGAGTATATTTCATTATTGAGACTCTCTAGATTCAGGCATATCCGTCACGAAATCCAATTTCTTGTCCATAATTTATCCACCCATAAATTATGACGATCACGGATAAACTCGCTGAATCATACAGGTCGAGGTCATGGAAAATTTATAATTCCTCCATCACAGGTATCCGGATATATCCCAGAGATATAGATGTAAACGTCAAATCTCTATGGGGATTATCCAGTCGACTATTCTATTAGCAATCTCAAAAAGAATGTTTAGAACTGGCTTCTAAATTGTACCACGGGCCCATGGTTTTATCTGATTGCTAATCATATGGAATACATATGCTCTGATACACAGAACTGACGGATCCTATCTTGATACGCACAGGACACCTTGAGGATCTATCTACACCCAATGAACAAGTGGAGGTCTGATCTCAATAGATCGGTGACATGACTACCATCTAAGCGTAGAAGATGTCTCATGTGACAACAGTGGCATCTCAAGTCTAAGAATCACAAGTGCTACTCAACCCAACAAAATTCTTATTGACGTTGGTGTACCATCCATTAAGAATCTTCGGTAAGTCGTTCAGTGTTTATCCGCTATAAACACTTACACGTCTATACTAGTCTCCAAGACTTATGGTTTATTGAGAAACCATTGGAATCATATATTCATGTATACGACATGTTCCGGTCTCAACGGGTTTACTATATTGACCCAGTAGTGTAAATCTTGATCAGGAACTGTCTGAGAATGACAACGTCATGATACAACTCAATGTCAGTTGCGAGGCTTTTGCAATTGTACCATGACTAGTCATTCTAAGGTCATTACAACTTTACCATATTAAAAGATACATTATATTATAGAAACTGCATATATTATTCAAAATAATAATGTTTTACAGAAGTATTCATAAAGATATACAATCGGGAATTGGCGTTGTGAGCACCAACCCCAACAAAAACTCTCATTTGCTCTAGTGCCAATAGCGATTGTATCTAATACCCATCGATTCCACGTGTTTATCAAACAACTTCGGAGGTATGTCCTTCGTCAGCGGGTCTGTTACATTATCTTCACTCGGTACCTTGCACACGACAATATCCCATCACGACACAATCTCTCGAATGATGTGGCACTTGTGTTCCACATGCTTCGACTTCTGATGCGCCATCGGTTCCTTTGCTTGCGCAATGGCTCCAGTATTATCACAGTAAAATGGAATCGCATTCTCGATACTTGGGACAACTCCCAATTCTGTGATAAATTTCTTTATCCACACAGCCTCTTTTGCAGCTTCAGAAGCTGCAATATATTCCGCCTCAGTGGTGGAATCTGCTGTTAATCCATGTTTGGAACTCTTCCAACAAACTGTACCTCCGTTAAGGGTAAATACGAATCCAGATATAGACTTTCTATTATCAGGATCCGATTGGAATCGGAATCCGTATACCCGTTAACTTGCAGTTCATTTCCTCCATAAATTATTAACTTATCCTTAGTACCTTTAAGATACTTGAGGATATGTTTAATGGCCATCCAATGGTCATTACCTGGATTGGACAAATATCTACTAGTTACGCTAAAAGCGAAACTGATATCAGGCCTCGTACACAACATGACATACATTATGCTACCCAAACACGAAGCATAAGTTTGGTTAGACATTCTAACCTTCTAATCTTCTGTTTGTGGACTCATCTTCTTTGAAAGATTAATCCCATGTCTGAACGGTATGTTTGCTGTCTTAATGTTACCAAAGTTATACCGTTCTAAGATCTTATCTATGTACGTTGATTGGGATAACCCAATCAGCCTCATTTGTCTATCTCTATAGAGTTTTATCCCTAAAATATAAGAAGCTTCTCCCAGGTCCTTCATGTAGAGATTCTTACAGAGGTACGCTTTGGCGCTTTGTAACATACCTAAATTATTCCCAATGATTAGGATGTCATCAACATATAGGACTAAAAATACGACCATGCTCCCACTGGCCTTCTGATACACACAAGATTCTTCTGAATTCTCGAGAAATCCAGATGATCTAATAATCTCGTCGAATCGAAGATTCCAACTTCGTGAAGCTTGTTTAAGTCCATAAATGGAATTCTTTAGAGGTGGAAGCCCGCTTTGTTGAGTTGTGGAATGAAATGTAAAAGTATTGGCCAACGGACTCCCATCCGGGGTGAGTTGTCAAATAAAATGTAACGATGGGGACAGGTTACATCCGTTGGCAACAACTGACCAGGCTCCTCAGTAGGAAGGAACTGTACTTCCCAAGCTAACAATTGCCAGCTTCGCAAGTTACCTGAGCTGGAGGATTGGTCAGGGAGCTAGTCAGCCAAGAGCAAGGGGAACGCCCATCAGGCGGGGTTCTAACTATTGCAGCGGTTTTCCCTAAACTGGAAGAAAATAGGAAAAAAGTCTTCCGGGAAAGCCGCGCAGAGCAGAGACTGAAGACCTCGCCCAAGTACCCAAGGCTGCACTCAACGCGTCGGGCGCCGGGAAATGCATTATCGAAGGAGCATCGATGAAGCGCCCGGTTCGGCAGACCTTATGATCCAGCTCGGAATCCTCAGAGTCAAGTTCAGATCGAAGGATTAATTTTACTTTATTCTAATATTAATTTTTTATTTTTCGCTGGTCTGGCAAGGGGACGCCCGCGCCAGAGTTAGCAAAGCCTCGAATGTTGATTTACTTCCCTTCTTTGTAAGTGTTGATTAGTATTCGGCTCGAGGCTGGATTCGTTCCGCTGAGGCCGCTGTGTGCCATCAGCTCGGGGCTGGATTTGTTCCGCCGAGACTTCATGGTTTATTCGACTCGGGTCTGGATTCGTTCCGCCGAGGCTTCATGGTTTATTCGGCTCGGGGCTGGATTCGTTCCACTGAGGCCTCTGTGTGCCATCAGCTCGGGACTAGATTCGTTCCGCCGAGGCTTCATGGTTTATTCGGCTCGGGGCTGGATTCGTTCCACCGAAGGCTCTGTGTGCCATCAGCTCGGGCCTAGATTCATTCCACCGAGGCCTCTGTGTGCCATCAACTCAGTACTGGATTCGTTTCGCCGAGGCTTCATGCTCTCTCTTATATCAGGGTCGGGTTGCATCTCACCGAGTAAGTCTTTTGGTCTAGGGACGTAATATTCCCCCAGAGCTAAGTGTTTCTCTCAGCTCGGGGTCAGGTTATGTCCCATCGAGTCATCATTTTGGTCTGGGGATGTAATATTCCCCCAAAACCAAATGTTTCTCTCAGCACGGGGTCGGGTTACGTCCCACCGGGTCAGCCTTTTGGTCTGGGGACGTAATATTCCCCAAGAGCCAAGTGTTTCTCTCAACTCTGGGTCGAGTTACGTCCCACCGAGTCAGCCTTTTTGGTCTGGGGACGTAATATTCCCATAGAGCCAAGTTTTTCTCTCAGCTTGAGGTCCCGTAACGTCCCACCGAGTCGGTCTTTTGGTCTGGCGACGTAATATTCCCCCACAGCCAAGTGTTTCTCTCAGCTCGGGGTCATGTTACGTCCCACCGAATCAACCTTTTGTCTGGGGACGTAATATTCCCCAAGAGCCAAGTGTTTTTCTTAGCTTAGGTTTGGGGTGAATACTACCGAGTCTGATTCTTTGAACTGAGGATGTATCATTCCCCAGATCCAAGTGTTTTTCTCAGCTCGGGTTTGGGGTGAATCCCACCGAGTCTGATTCTTCGAACTGGGGATGTAACATTCCCCCAAATCCAAGTGTTTTTCTCAGCTCGGGTTTGGGGTGAATCCCACCGAATCTGATTCTTTGAACTGGGGATGTAACATTCCCCCAAATCCAAGTATTTTTCTCATCTCGGGTTTGTGGTGAATCCCACCAAGTCAAATTTTTTGGAGATATATTATTCCCCCGGAACCAAATATTTCTCTCAGCATAGTCAGATTACGCCCCATCAAATGGATCGTCATCAGCTAGAGAATGAAGCATTCGTCTCATGGTCTAGCCAATTTAATCGTATGACTGTGGACATGTCCATGTCAAGAGTGATGTTACATTTGAGGATGAGGAAAACAGTTGTCACATGCTTCTATAGACAGTACATTTTATTTGGCATTAAAATGTTATTTTGGCCGATAAGTCATTAAATAAGCATTCACAGAATCACATTTCCATCGACGAAATAATAAAATTTAATATTTTTTTCCTTTCCAAAATGTAGGATGAGTACAGTTTTAATGTAATTTTTATCCCTTTATTTCTCTAGATTTAAACCCAAGTGATGAGGTAAATAAAACTAATAATTGAAAACTACTAAGTCAAACTCATTTGGAGCAACAAAATTTAATAGTTTTTTTTATGAAGAAATACTAAATAAAATAAAAATACAAAAAAGTATAATACAAAAATTCCAAAAAACTAACATTTATCTCCTTATAGTACAGAATTAAGTATGATAAAATGGATTTGAATTCGTTTCTCTGCTAAATTTTATATTGAGTTTATTTTTTTATAAATTATTATTAGTTATTGAATAATAATATAAATATAATTAAATCTTAACCTTATATTATTAATATTATGAAAAATTTAGGAAAACTCAGTTTAATATTAATAAATTCTCATTTTATCTTCATTTACTCAAATTTCCCAAGTATTCTTCAATTTCTTTATTCATTTTTTTTTATTTTATGTTCTTTCTTCATTTAGCTGTTTTCCTGAATATTATAATAATTTAATAGGGGAATAAGTAACTAATTAATTCCAAAAATCAACACGGATACATAAAATTGATTGAAAAAGAAACATCACATGGATCTTATTGAAATTAAGTAATAACGATAAGTTGATCCATGGATCAATCTTTGGTGAAATCAATCTTGACTCCACCAATGGTAACAAGACCCTTCCCATCTTTAGGCACCAAAGTAACGACCACAGAATCATCACCCTCAGCTCCCAAATCCTCTAACAAATCTGTCAATCCCAACCTCAAACAAGTCTTCATCTTCCCATGCTTATGTGTATGCGGCACATTCACAAAAGTCCCCGCAAACTCACTATTTTCTGGCTGTATTGCCACATCCTCATCATTAATATACACATCAAATTTCACCTTCTTGTTCGGATCAAACTCAATATTATCAATCACCAAAATCTCCTCTTCATCTTCTTTTTCCTTTGTACTCCTTGATTTCTTCGGCCTCGAAACTTCTGTGCTTATAATTCTGTCCAGAACTAGAGGGAACCCGCTTCTCGAAACCAACTTTTTATTCAACTCAGCTGCTTGTGCTATGCCTGAACCTTTATAAGCCACTTTCTTACTGGCTGCAGCTTTTCTAGGTGTTGGCCTCTGATATCGCCATGGAATGGAAACATCTTGATAATCATATCCAAGAACTTTAGTATCTAGACAATCACGAACCTTAACACGAACAAGATTTGAATTCTCATCATAGAAACTGAAACTTGAGTCAAGCCAATCTGGATCTGTAAAATCTTGACGCTTGCCTCCTAATGTCTTCCAAATCGACCACATACGGTCTACGTTTGCATGATGAGCATAGAAAATAGGGTCTCTCCCAGCTGAGTAAAAGTGACCCATGTCCTCATTATTAGTCTTAGTGGGGTCGCCACTCCATATATGAACCGGCGTATGTGGAGTGTTCTCAATCGAGCCGGGGCCTCGAACCAGTGTTTCACCAGCACGGTATGGTTTTCCGAAGAAAAGCGTAGGAAATTTACATGACACCATTTGCCTGTACATGGTCTTGAGATTACTGTTAATTATATCCTTATCTGTTTTGGTGTTATCAGCAGTATCGCTACCACTGTAATTGAAATCGATCAAAGTTGGCGGTTGGTGATTTGCATTACGGTACACGTCATAGAGAGGTGAAGTAGTACTTTTTGTAAACATTGTAGGCATTGACATGCCATCAGGGGAATCCCAATTCCAAAATGGCAAAGCAAAAGTTGGATCATCAATCAATTTCCCCAAGATCTTTTCATAGAAATACAAATAGTATCTATGAAATGGGAAAAATAGCCAAGAGAAGTGAACATCAAGATCAACATTTGGAAACCCAACTTGGTGATAAGCCGTATTACAATAAGCGCAATGAACTTTAGCTTGATTTATGAACCTACGAGGGTCATCGTCAGGGAGAGCTTTCATGAGCTCAAGAGCCGTCTCATATTTGGCTATGTAAGCATCATCGGCTAGTTGCGCCGCCGGCCTAATTCTCAACTTGAAACTACGCGGAGGGGGCGTGAAGCCAATGGCAGTTGCAGTTGGTGGGCAGCAGTTTGTGGGTTCCATTGCATTATCTGGTGTATTAGCAGGGCCACATTGGGTTACATCCGGGGAAATCGGGGCGGAGAGAGCAAGTGGATCAGAAGTGAGTTTAGATACACCATAAACACCTCCTAGGCCAACAAGGACATCTCTTCTATCATATTTGTTTTGAGAAATGCTATTCTGGCCATCTTTTGAACTACTAGAGTTTTGTTCATTTGTGGCTTTGCAGGAGGGTTTAAGGTTTCTGACAAATGAAAGCTTGGATGTTGTTTTACTAAAAGGAAGGAGAGAATTGGTGGTGGTGATTGAAATGGGGGTGGATGAGGATGATAATGGAAAGAGAGACGCCATCTAGAATTGAATTGGCTGGTTTTGTGTTATTATGGTTAACGTGCTTAATGGTACCATCTTTTTATAAGGCTTTTTCCAAATAATTGTACTCCATATTGCTCGCATATTATTCACGTGGCCGTCTAATATTAGAGAAATATTTATGTGGGAAAAGTGTATGGATGATATGATACATCCGTCTATTAGTATTTTTATTTTTATTTTTGTTGATGGTGATTTCAGGACCTATGTTATTTAAAGAGTACGGCAGGGGTAAAAAGGGTAATTCCCTTCTTGGGCGAGATCATTAAAACCGACCCGGCCTATACAGTAAGAGACCGAGCACTTGATGATATGTGACCGACCACTTTGGTTCGGATGACCGAGCATTATCATATCGGTAGCAGCATTCTCAGTTCAAAAGACTATCATGACCGACCACATGAAGACCGGGAAAATGGCGGGATATACTCCAGAAGATAAATTATCCTACTTTCATGGGGAAAACTGATGAGTCAGTGTCCAAATAGGATAAAGGAAGTGAAGGTAGTTTTAATTAGGAATTCTTATGGGAAAAGAGAATAGTTTTGACTAGGATTCTTTATGGGAAAAGAAAATTATTTCAACTAGGAAATTCTTGTACAAATAGGAATATGATTTCTACACTATTATAAATAGGAGGGTAGAGCATGTGTAAAGGGCATCTGAAAATCATCACAAGGGTGAGAGATTAGAGTCATAAAGTTCCAATTTGTAAGAGCAAATGAGAGGCCTGAGAAGCGTATTTGAGTAATAAAAAGGGGCACCATCCTATTTTTATCCGTGGACGTAGGTCGGATCCAAAATCCACCGAACCACGCTAAATCACCTTGTCTGATTGGCGTATTTTTTGCTTTCCGCTAAGTTTGCTTTTGGTTACCCGCATAACCAAACAAATTCACAGTTGAAGGAGGATTCCCTCGGAGGTGATATTCCCGTATTACCCTGAGACCAAAATCCACCGGCAACAGTTGGCGCCGTCTGTGGGGATCCAACAAAAAGTGACTCGCGTATTAAGACGATGGCAGAAGGCGAAAATCATCAATCTTCAACGAGTCTCACAACAGACTGGTTGGTAGATATCGTCGTTTGTTGTCTTTAGCTTGGAGGTACGATCTCCCTACAAAATTACGATTATATTCTTCTCAAATTCACTTCCCGGAAGCATAACTAAATTACCCTGAAATGCTGTCAAAGCGAATTAGTGTTCCGTATAGAACAAGTAATATTGATTCTTGATCGGATTACGAAATTTTGTATGCAATTTGGATTGATTAGTTTAGGGATAGATTTTTAATTTGAATACGTAATGGCGAGTGGTGGTGATGAGGACGGCGACGCCGTGCTGAGTGACGTGGAAGGCGAGATCGATGTGCAAACTTCGTCTGATGAAGATTTTACCGTCGAGAGATTTCGCGAGGTTCTTGCAGAGTTAAATTGCGAGAGGCAAGCTCAGGCAGCGGCGGAGAATTCGGCGACTGAGTTTGAGCGAGAAATTCAACCGATTGAAAGCTCTCACACATGAGTCAATCAAGCGGCGAGACGAGAGCATAAGGCAGAGAGACGAAGCACTGGGCGAAAAAGAAGAGATTTTGAGGTCAAACGAGAAAGCTGTCGACAGAAATAGCAGAAGCTAACAAAGCAAAAGAAGAAATAAGGCGCTGCACTGTGGGGTTTTGAAATTGGTTAGTTTCTGAATCTTTTATAATGTCGGGAAATCTTGGTGGTGGTGCTAATATAGATGCAGACGGTGGTTGGTGGGGCCAAGGCCAGAGCCATTTGCTTGATCTGGACGCTCTTACTTTTCAAAATGGTAATCTTCCTACGAGGTTTACAAGATTTACACACAAGGGGCCTACTGGGTCTACAAAATTTACACACGAGAGGTATGAAGAAATTCATGTGCCAGCTACGGAGTGTAAGCCATTAGATCCTACTGAAAAGTTGATAAAGATCTTTGAGATGCCAGAATGGCCACAATCAGCTTTCAAAGGAATGACACATCTGAACAGAGTACAGAGTACAGAGTAGAGTCTATAAAACTGCTATAGATTAAGCCGATAACATCCTGTTGTCTGCGCCCAGTGGTGCCAGAAAAACTAATGTTGTTGTGCTCACTATACTTCAACAGTTAGCATTGAACAGGAACGATGATGGTTCATTCTAACATAAGAATTATAAGATTGTTTATGCGGCATCTATTAAAACTCTTGTCGCTGAAGTTGTAGGTAATTTGTCTAATCGTTTGCAAATATATGGTGTGAATGTAAGGGAGCTGAGTGGAGACCAAACACTCACTCGCCGAGAAATTGAAGAAACCCAAAAAATTGTAACAACTCCTGAGAATTGGGAGATTATTACAAGGAAATCAGGGGATTGCACCTACTCACTACTTGCGAAGTTGCTTATAATTGATGAAATTCATCTGCTTCATCATAATAGAGGACCTGTGCTTGAAAGTATTGTTGCAAGAACAGTAAGGCAGGTTGAAACAACAAATGATCGCATTCGGTTGATTAGGTTATCTGCTAACATTCCAAATTATTATGATGTGGCATATTTTTACATGTGGATTTGGAGAAAGGTTTATTCCAGTTTGACAATAGTTACAAACATGTCCCACTTGATCAACAGTATATTGGGATCCAAGTTAAGGAGCCACTGGAAAGGTTTAAGTTGATGAATGATATATGTTATGAAAAGGTTGTGGCTGTTGCTGGAAAGCATCAAGTTCTTATTTTTGTCCATTCTCAAAAGGAGGCAGCAAAACAGCTAGTACAATACGAGATACTACACTTGAGAACCTTGGTAGATTGTTGAAGGAAGACAGTATGAGTCGTAATGTTCTAGAAAATTGCATAGATAAGGTCAAGAGCAGTGATCTTAAATGTCTTATCCTGTATGGTTTTGCTATTCATCATGCTGGGACGACAAGTGGTGACTGTCAACTTGTTGAGGATCTTTTTGGTGATGGGCTTCTACAGGTATTGGTTTCCACTGTAACTCTTGCTTGGGAGTTAAAGTTGTGTGCTCACACAGTGATCATCAAAGGAACCAATATTTACATCCAGAGAAAGGGGCTTATATGGAGCTTAGTCCTCTGTATATCATGCAGATTCTTGGTAGTGCTGGACGGACAGAGTATGATTCATACAGGGAAGGGATTATCGTTACCGGTCACTCTAAACTTTGGGAATATCTTTCTTTGATAAATCGACAGCTTCCTATTGAAAGTCAGTTCATTTCCAAGCTGACTGATCAGTTGAATGCAGAAATCATCCTTGGAACTGTACAGAATACTAAAGAAGCCTGTAAATGGATTGCATATACTTACTATTACATCCGTATGTCATAAAATCCTGTGGTCTATGATTTGTCACCCGAGGCTCTCAAAGAAGACATAACATTATGGGAGAGGAGGGCTGATTTGATTCAAACAGCTGCCACTATCTTGGACAAAAATAATTTGGTAAAGTATGATAGTAAAAGTGGATATTTCCAAGTTTCGGAGTTGGGTTGTATTTCCAGCTATTATTATATAAGTCACAGGACAATATCCTCATATGATGAGCATTTGAAGCCAACAATGGGGTACATAGGGCTTTTTTCGGTTGTTCTCTCAGAGCGAAGAATTCAAATATGTGACAGTGAGAGAAGATGAGAATATAGAGCTGACATTTCACAGGCCGAGGTTTCGTAGTGTAGGCTCGGGGCTGGGTTTGTCTCGCCGAGGCCTTTGTGTGCAACCGGTGTTCGGGGATGGATTCGTTCCACCGAGGCCGCTTGATTATTCAGCTCGGGGCTGGATTTCGTTCCGCCGAGACCACTTGATTATTCAGCTCGGCGTCAGGTTACGTCCCACCGAGTTATGCTAATTGGCCTGGGGATGAAACATTCCCCCAGAACCAAATGTCTCTTTAGCTCGGGGTCCTCAGAATATCCAGGGACATACTCGATGCATAGGATCCGTGAGAAGCATAGCACGAGGATGGATGATACCCCCGTGGCGATTGCTTGCTCCAGTGTTACCAAACATAAGGAGGAATATACCCTTAATGCTTCGGACACTCTCTGATCCTCACATACTCGATGCCCGTTTCAAAAGACAGTTAGCGCCAAGGCCACTTTGTTAATCGGCTCGGGGCTGGAGTTCGTTCCGCCGAGGCCGCTTGGTTATTCAGCTCGGGGTCGGGCTACGTCCCACCGAGTCAGTCTTCTTTTGGACTGGGAGGTAACATTCCCCCAAAGCTAAGTTTTTTTTCTCAGCTCGGGGTCGGGTTACGTCCCACCGAGTCATGCTAATTGGTCTGGGGACGGAACATTCCCCCAGAGCCAAGTACCTCTTTCAGCTCGGGGTCGGGTTACGTCGCACCGAGTCAGCCCTTCGGACTGGGGACGTAACATTCCCCCAGGTCCAAGAGCATTTCTCAGCTCGGGGTCGGGGTACGTCCCACCGAGTCAGTCCTTCGGACTGGGGACGTAACATTCCCCCAGGTCCAAGTGCCTTTCTCAGCTCGGGGTCGGGGTACGTCCCACCGAGTCAGCCCTTCGGACTGGGGACGTAACATTTCCCCAGGTTCAAATGCCTTTCTCAGCTCGGGTCGGGGTACGTCCCACCGAGTCAGCCCTTCTGACTTGGGACGTAACATTCCCCCAGGTCCAAATGCCTTTCTCAGCTCGGGGTCGGGGTACGTCCCACTGAGTCTACCTTTGGACTGGGGACGTAACATTCCCCCAGGACCAAGTGATTTTTACAGCTCGGGGTCGGGCGATGTCCCACTGAGTCTGCCTTTGGACTTGGGACGTAACATTCCCCCAGGACCAAGTGATTTTTACAGCTCGGGGTCGGACGATGTCCCACCGAGTCTGCCTTTGGACTAGGGACGTAACATTCCCCCAGGACCAAGTGATTTTTACAGCTCGGGGTCGGGCGATGTCCCGCCGAGTCTGCCTTTGGACTGGGGACGTAACATTCCCCCAGGACCAAGTGATTTTTACAGCTCGGGGTCGGGCGATGTCCCACCGAGTCTACCTATGGACTGGGGACGTAACATTCCCCCAGGACCAAGTGATTTTTACAGCTCGGGGTCGGGCGATGTCCCACCGAGTCTGCCTTTGGACTGGGGACGTAACATTCCCCCAGGACCAAGTGATTTTTACAGCTCGGGGTCAGGCGATGTCCCACCGAGTCTGCCTTTGGACTGGGGACGTAACATTCCCCCAGGACCAAGTGATTTTTACAGCTCGGGGTCGGACGATGTCCTACCGAGTCTGTCTTTGTACTGGGGACGTAACATTCCCCCAGGACCAAGTGATTTTTACAGCTCGGGGTCGGGCGATGTCCCACCGAGTCTGCCTTTGGACTGGGGACGTAACATTCCCCCAGGACCAACTGATTTTTACAGCTCGGGGTCGGGCGATGTCCCACCAAGTCTGCCTTTGGACTGGGGACGTAACATTCCCCCAGGACCAATTGATTTTTACAGCTCGGGGTCGGGCGATGTCCCACCGAGTCTGCCTTTTGGACTGGGGACGTATCATTCCCCCAGGACCAACTGATTTTTACAGCTCGGGGTCGGGCGATGTCCCACCGAGTCTGCCTTTGGACTGGGGACGTAACATTCTCCCAGGACCAACTGATTTTTACAGCTCGGGGTCAGACGACGTCCCACCGAGTCAGACCTTCGGACTGGGGACGTGACATTCCCCCAGGTCCAAGTGCCTTTCTCAGCTCGGGGACGGGTTACGTCCCACCGAGTCAGCCCTTCGGACTGGGGACGTAACATTCCCCCAAGTCCAAGTGTCTTTCTCAGCTCGGGGTTGGGGTACGTCCCACCGAGTCAGCCCTTCGGACTGGGGACGTAACATTCCTTCAGGTCCAAATGCCTTTCACAGCTCGGGGTCAGGGTACGTCCCACCGAGTCAGCCCTTCGGACTGGGGACGTAACATTCCCTCAGGTCCAAGTGTCTTTCACAGCTCGGGGTCGGGTTACGTCCCACCGAGTCAGCCCTTCGGACTGGGGATGTAACATTCCCTCAGGTCCAAGTGTCGTTCTCAGCTCGGTGTCGGGTTGCGTCCCACCGAGTCAGTCCTTCGGACTGGGGACGTAACGTTCCCCCAGGCCCGAGCATCTCTCACAGCTCGAGACAGGATCGCATGCCACTGAGCACATCATCGTTAGCTCAGAGGCAAAATTTTCTCCTCACAATCGAGATTGGATCAGTTAGGGGTCAGGACCTCCAAATCTTTGGAAACAAATATTACAGAGGAGGAGTCATTTTTTAGTTTGGACAACAAAAGGAACTTCATCTCCTGATGGGACCACCGAGTCAGCCCTTCGGACTGGGGACGTAACATTCCCCCAAGTCCAAGTGCATTTCTCAGCTCGGGGTCGGGGTACGTCCCACCGAGTCAGCCCTTCGGACTGGGGACGTAACATTCCCCCAGGTCCAAGTGCCTTTCTCAGCTCGGGGTCGGGGTACGTCCCACCGAGTCAGCCCTTCCGACTGGGGACGTAACATTTCCCCAGGTCCAAATGCCTTTCTCAGCTCGGGGTCGGGGTACGTCCCACCGAGTCAGCCCTTCGGACTGGGTTCGTAACATTCCCCCAGGTCCAAATGCCTTTCTCAGCTCGGGGTCGGGGTACGTCCCACTGAGTCTACCTTTGGACTAGGGACGTAACATTCCCCCAGGACCAAGTGATTTTTACAGCTCGGATTCGGGCGATGTCCCACTGAGTCTGCCTTTAGACTGGGGACGTAACATTCCCCCAGGACCAAATGATTTTTACAGCTCGGGGTCGGACGATGTCCCACCGAGTCTGCCTTTGGACTGGGGACGTAACATTCCCCCAGGACCAAGTGATTTTTACAGCTCGGGGTCGGGCGATGTCCCACCGAGTCTGCCTTTGGACTGAGGACGTAACATTCCCCCAAGACCAAGTGATTTTTACAGCTCGGGGTCGGGCGATGTCCCACCGAGTCTGCCTTTGGACTGGGGACGTAACATTCCCCAAGGACCAAGTGATTTTTACAGCTCGGGGTCGGGCGATGTCCCACCGAGTCTGCCTTTGGACTGAGGACGTAACATTCCCCCAAGACCAAGTGATTTTTACAGCTCGGGGTCGGGCGATGTCCCACCGAGTCTGCCTTTGGACTGGGGACGTAACATTCCCCAAGGACCAAGTGATTTTTACAGCTCGGGGTCGGGCGATGTCCCACCGAGTCTGCCTTTGGACTGGGGACGTAACATTCCCCCAGGACCAAGTGATTTTTACAGCTCGGGGTCGTCGGGCGATGTCCCACCGAGTCTGCCTTTGGACTGGGGACGTAACATTCCCCCAGGACCAAGTGATTTTTACAGCTCGGGGTCGGGCGATGTCCCACCGAGTCTGCCTTTGGACTGGGGACGTAATATTCCCCCAGGACCAACTGATTTTTACAGCTCGGGGTCGGGCGATGTCCCACCGAGTCTGCCTTTGGACTAGGGACGTAACATTCCCCCAGGACCAACTGATTTTTACAGCTCGGGGTCAGGCGACGTCCCACCGAGTCAGACCTTCGGACTGGGGACGTAACATTCCCCCAGGTCCAAGTGCCTTTCTCAGCTCGGGGACGGGTTACGTCCCACCGAGTCAGCCCTTCGGACTGGGGACGTAACATTCCCCCAAGTCCAAGTGTCTTTCTCAGCTCGGGGTCGGGGTACGTCCCACCGAGTCAGCCCTTCGGACTGGGGACGTAACATTCCCTCAGGTCCAAATGCCTTTCACAGCTCGGGGTCAGGGTACGTCCCACCGAGTCAGCCCTTCGGACTGGGGACGTAACATTCCCTCAGGTCCAAGTGTCTTTCACAGTTCGGGGTCGGGTTACGTCCCACCGAGTCAGCCCTTCGGACTGGGGACGTAACATTCCCTCAGGTCCAAGTGTCGTTCTCAGCTCGGGGTCGGGTTGCGTCCCACCGAGTCAGTCCTTCGGACTGGGGACGTAACGTTGCCCCAGGCCCGAGCATCTCTCACAGCTCGAGACAGGATCGCATGCCACTGAGCACATCATCGTTAGCTCAGAGGCAAAATTTTCTCCTCACAATCGAGATTGGATCAGTCAGGGGTCAGGACCTCCAAATCTTTGGAAACAGATATTACAGAGGAGGAGTCATTTTTTAGTTTGGACAACAAAAGGAACTTCATCTCCTGATGGGACGACCGAAGTAAACAATTGACCATAAGGTGGAGAATCATTCTGAATGAGATCAGCATCTTCAATAATCGAGGACATGAATATAGAAACAGAAGACTTGGTTAATGGCGAAGATAGTTTCTTTGTGATTTCTGGAGCGACCACCAGTAACGCGATCAATACACCATCTTTTTTAGAGTTCCCGGCATCAACTCGCAAACTCGTTGTTACCGAGAACTAGGGGACAGATGTTGATGGTGATTTCAGGACCTATGTTATTTAAAGAGTACGGCAGGGGTAAAAAGGGTAATTCCCTTCTTGGGCGAGATCATTAAAACCGACCCGGCCACTATACAGTAAGAGACCGAGCACTTGATGATATGTGACCAACCACTTTGGTTCGGATGACCGAGCATTATCAGATCGGTAGCAGCATTCTCAGTTCAAAAAACTATCATGACCGACCACATGAAGACCAGGAAAATGGCGGGATATACTCCAGAAGATAAATTATCCTACTTTCATGGGGAAAACTGATGAGTCAGTGTCCAAATAGGATAAAGGAAGTGAATGTAGTTTTAATTAGGAATCCTTATGGGAAAAGGGAATAGTTTCGACTAGGATTCTTTATGGGAAAAGAAAATTATTTCAACTAGGAAATTCTTGTACAAATAGGAATATGATTTCTACACTATTATAAATAGGAGGGTAGAGCATGTGTAAAGGGCATCTGAAAATCATCACAAGGGTGAGAGATTAGAGTCATAAAGTTCCAATTTGTAAGAGCAAATGAGAGGCCTGAGAAGCGTATTTGAGTAATAAAAAGGGGCACCATCCTATTTTTGTCCGTGGACGTAGGTCGGATCCAAAATCCACCGAACCACGTTAAATCACCTTGTCTGATTGGCGTATTTTTTGCTTTCCGCTAAGTTTGCTTTTGGTTTCCCGCATAACCAAACAAATTCACATTTGAAGGAGGATTCCCTCGGAGGTGATATTCTCGTATTACCCTGAGACCAAAATCCACCGTCAACAATTTTTATTTTTATTATTTTTTCTATTATTATTATTATTATTATTATTATTATTACTATTATTATTATTATTTTAGTTTCATTATTATTTTTTTTATTATTATTTTCATTATTATTATTATTATTATTATTATTATTATTATTATTATTATTATTATTATTAACTAATTGGGATCTTGCACAATGTGCGGGTTTATTTAGATACAATTCCAACGATTATCTGTCTATAAAATTTTAATTTTCCTTATAGGATATTTTGCTGTTTTGTAAGCTCTTAAAAATCGATTTCTAAATCTCTCATGTGAGAACCTCACAAGCTTATCTAATTAAGAATTCTTTACCATATAAATATTTTTTCTAAGAAATTATCTCTACTCCTTGAAACATGGGAACTGCCTAAAACCGATTATAGAAAAAATGATGAGAGATCTCTTTTCAGATAAGTGATTACGCCGTTGGTATGTAAGAAATACTTCCATAGCTTTGATGTAATCTATTATTGTTCAACATAATCTTATATTAGTTTAAAATTTGATCTCTCCGATTTAGAAAATTCTATCACATAAAATAAGCTTGACATGCATACTATTTTTCTTGGATGGTTATTCAAAAAAAAAAAAATTAATCAAAATACTACGTTTGATTCTTAAATTTTTATATTCGAATGTATAATTTAAAAGAATCAAACCTTCAGTTTTGGTGATGAAGATGAAGTGTGGACTTCAATTCTTGGGTCATCATGATTATCAGCTTCGTTGATATTTGAATATGAAGAGTCCATAACTCTCTATGTAATATTTGACCATAAAAGTCACCCAAATTCAAAACAAAAAAGGATTTAAATTATCCAATATCATGGCAAGAAAGAGTCCAGTCAAATTTCATAAACTCAATCCAGTTCAGAGTTGTTGATTGGCTGATTGATTGATCCTAACAAGCAAAATCTTAAGCTTTAATGGATTAAGGAGGAGCAAACCAACAGCCTTTGCAACATTAATGATTCACAACCATCATTATTTATAATAAATTTAGTATTCATCACCTTTTAAAGAGAGATTTGAATTTAGAGTGGATTAAGGAGGAGTAAACCGAGCGATTGCAACATAAATGATTCACTACAAACTATGGAGATAAGCCTATTTCTCATAAGACTAAGGAAATAGTTCATTTTCCTTCATGTTTTATATATAATATAGATAGTTATTGAATAATAAATTAAATATAATAAAATCTTAATGATGTATTGTAATTAAAGAATACATGACTAAAGATTACTGAAAATACTAAAGTTCTGACCCTATGCGGAATTACAGACAATAAGCAGGACAAGTCTTGTTACTGCTACTATGGAATTGCAACAGGCAAATTAACAGGCAACCACAATAATAAAATCCACAATATTAATTCAGTACAAATAATAAATTGTGGAAAAGTAAATCAATCACACAAAATTCAACACAATAATTTTGGTGACGAAGTGGAAAGCTCTTCCGAGTAAAAAACCACTCCGGGTATAGGCTACCACCCGAATTCACTATATCGAGAAAAACTTACAGCGATGTTCAAGACCTATGGTGGCAACTCCACCGACTCAAGTACCTCTATACTGCAAGAACTCAAGGCAACTCCTCAAGCCCCCGATCCACGGTTTTCTTCAGAACCTCTGAAGTCTCTGAGTAGATTGTATCACCTCTGAACGCCGAAACTCCGACTACTAAAACTCCTCCTATAGAACTCTAAAGGATTAGGGATTTTGGGTTATGTTGTGTTGAAGGTTTATCAAAGATGGAATCACACCATTAATGAAGAAGACAAGAAGATGAAGAAGTCTTCAATGGTGGATTCAAAGAGAGTTGAAAGCTTTGAGAGGTTTTGGCTCAAGGGAAATATGCTTCAACTCTTTCAACTAATGGCGAATGGCGGCTAAGTGTTATATTTATAGGTAGGGTGAAAAACTAGGGTTTTGCAGGCCAAAAACGCATTCAGATCGCAGTCGCGTTCGAACGCTTACTAGAACGCTACACGAATGCGCCCTTTTTGTGAAGACTCGTTCGAACTCTAATCGAACGCACAACGAACGTGAGCTCTCTGGAATGCTCCCGTTCGAACCCCAGAAGAACGTGCCTCGAACGTTTGCTCTCTAGAATGCGCCTGTTCGAACCCAATAGAGAACATGACACTAACGCCAACCGTTCGAACACTGCAACGAACGCACCACGAACGTATGTCTGATACACAGCAGCTAGAAACCAGTCCAATTGCACAAAAATCTTCATGAAAGATTACAACTCAATTGAACTTGTTTTGTCACAGATATAAGCCAATAAAACTGGAACTAACAATCTGCCCCTTTGGCATTTCGTGACAAAACACTACCTATTACAAAGACTACGGTAATAGACCAAAAAGAAAATAGTCAACTGTCAACCATCAAAACAGTGACTTATTACAAATGGACTCGATCTAACACCTAACAAAGTAGTCTTGAATATAATGCCACCGCTGCAACATACCTGCTACCTGAAACATCCACAAACAACAATATACCGTGAAAAACATTGAGATAATCAAATAGAACATAAAGCAGGTAAAAATCTCATGCATGTACAAGTAGAAACCCCTCTCCCCCTTAATCTTAACTCCCCTTAAAACGGAGATATCCAAAGGGTATTCTACCGCTCTCTCATATATATTAAGGCTCTCCCCCTTAATATATTACTCTCCCCCTTTTTGTCACGAAATGACAAAGGGTAAAAGAAACAGGAAAAATAACAGGAGAACATGAGATAACACAAGCAAGAGCATAAACAAATAGGAAATACTCCCCCTCACTAACAGGCACATATAGTTAGCAAAATAAAACACGGGAAGCAAACCAAAAACTCATAAAAGTGCACAAAAAAATGCAATAACATGAAGCACACACAGGTACATACAGAGATAAATAAAAATCCTGTCAAAAACTGACTGAAACAACATTTCAAGCTATTACAATGATACCCAGTCAGTATTCAGCTGTTTATGACATGAAACAATATGCATCATTTTAAAAGTGGCTAAATATAACACTTATGCATATGACATAAACACCAAAGCATATCAAGCACTTGAGTGAAAAATAAAGTGCACAACGAATTAAGGCACAAGACCTTATTTTATGAGCTGGACACAGCCAGAGAAATCCATTTCTAAACAAACCAAGTCCACAAAATATGTGTTCAAACCAGCACCACTAGGACCTGAAAAGAAGCAACATTTGTTGCATGCTATATATTTACCCCATAAAAATCATGAGCTCATATTTAACAACTCTTTCGAGTGAAGGGTTTTTGCCCTTATCTTTTTGAATTTGGCCATTTTGGCTCTTTTGCACTTGAGTCTCATTTGTTTTTTGTTTTTTTTAAAAAGATTTCTTTTTACTTTTACAAGGGGATAGTAAGGTCATCTAGTCAAAGGTCACACTATTAAGCAAACAAAGCATGAATAGATTAGATTTCCATTCCAAAAACTCATACATGCGACCAAGCCTTGACAAAATAAAAACGTGTATGTGAAAGTGCAAGCACAAGATATACCAAAGGTTTTATCACACACACTCATACATATAGAGCATCAAGAAAAATAACAGCATATCATACATGCATAATCATAGATCCTACATACCAGGATCACATGCACATATTATTCATGCTCTAGCAAGCCATAAAAATATTTTTGGTCTTTTCAAAATATATTAATTTTTTTTGAGTTTTCAGTTTTAAAGCACAAAAAATAAAATAAAGACAAAAAACAGCTTGTAAAACATCCAATGGTACGTGGAGTTGTATCCCGAGTGCAGATCATACTACCGTCCATTCGGAATTGGCTATGAAATTTTTGTTCGGGTTTCCATCCTATATACCAAGGGATATATAACAAAAACAAGACACACACACACCCATATGCTGTGAAAACAAAATAAACGTGCAAAAACATAAAACACACGCACACACACATGCAATGGGAAAATAAAAATACATCTTTTAAGCAGAGTTACACCGAAGTACACTCTCATCATGTCCATCAGGACACGCAGAAGAAGATGGGGATTCATCTTGCTTCCTCACCCAAACCTTTCTAGGAACCTCATCCACTTGAGAATTCCTAGTCAACAAATTAAGTTTCTCACTAAGAAATTTTGTCTGTTTTGTTAGTGCAGAAACTTGAGAAGCTAGATTTGAAGAGTCAAATCTAGGTGACACCTTTTTAGGCCTCTTCTTTTGCTTGTAAATCATGAAGCACAGAGGCATAATGTGTCCGGCCTTGCCACAATGATGGCACACAGGCACAAACCTCGGATGAGAGCGAGGTTTACCCACAATACCTCTAGATTGAGGTTGGGATACAGGACGAGGAACAACAGGAGGAGAAACATGACTACACACAACAGGTTTCTTACCTAAGTCACGTTTAGCTGCTACAGGCACAACTTTGGAAGAAGAAGCCTCATTGCAGTTAGGCTCAGAGATAATACCTAACAAATGGTCCATATTTTTATTTCCACTAGAAAATACGGACAATTGGGTTCTAGCATTTTCAAGTTCGGTCTCTAATATTTGGACTCTATTAACTAGGCTTTTGTTCCTCTCCTCTAGGTCATCTACTATCAAAAGGCTTTACTCAAATTTAATTTGAGGTTCATTCTTTTCTAGCTCAACAGTTTTCAGCCTTTTACTGACCTTTATATTAGTCTTCTTAATAGCTAAACTCTCATTAAACAGTTCAACATAAGGTACTTGAAGACTTTCCTCATCTACAGACTCGTCAAGAGAGACTTATGAATCAGCATCATTAACAACAATCTCTCTCTCATCAATCACACTAGCAGTAAAGGCAATAAATTTTTTCTTGACTTTAGGGGACTCATCAGAAGAATAACCACCTTCTGAATCACTAGGATAGGCAGCCATGGCATTCTTGCCTTTAGCTCTGGGATATGTAGGGCACTCTGGTCGAATATGCCCATAGCCTTCACACTCATGGCATTGGACATCACAGGATCTACTACCGCTATCATCTCTAGACTCTTTTCTGCTATGCCTACTCTCTCTAGGCATAACCTCCCTATCTCTATTACTGCTATGGCCACTCTTCTTAAGTTTAAGAAATTTCTTAAACTTCTTTGCAAACAAGGCCAAATCATGATCCTTGATGGTATCATCATCACTAAACGAATCATGTACAACTTCCTTAGCGATTTTCATCGCAAACGTTTTTTGGCTCTCTAAAACCAGGAAGCTTTTTCTCATAAACCTGCAGCTTTTCTACGAGTTCTTCCAAATTAAGCTTATCGAGGTCATTACTTTCCTCGATGGCAGTAATCTGGGTAGGAATTTATCAGGAAGAGATCTAAGGATTTTCCTAACTATCCTATTGGTAGGAATAGACTCACCTAGGTTAAAGCTTGAGTTAACGATATCGTTAATCTCATCATAAAATTGATCAAAGGTCTCATCATCTTTCATTCTAGCGACCTCAAACCTAGTAGCAAGATCCTGGAGTCTTTTATTTTTAACAGACAATGTGCCCTCATGCACAGTCTGCAGGATGTCCCAAGCATCCTTGATTATCTCACACATTCTCCTAAATTCAGCAGAAGAAACAGCACCATGTATGGCATTAACAGCCATGTTGTTCCTATTGCTAGCATCAAATTCGTCCTTGGTCCAGGTCAATTTATCTTTAGGGGTAGATACCCCTTCAACAACAACAACGGGAGGTTTCCACCCGTGTTCAACATTCATCCAGACCCTCTCATCTAAGGACTTAAGGAACGCCTTCATGTGAACTTTCCAATGTAAATACTCTGTGCCATAAAAAAATGGCGGACAATTCAAGGGTTGACTACGCTCCATAGCTAATGGGTCACGGATCGAGTTCAGACTCTGATACCAATTGAAAATACTAAAGTTCTGACCCTATGCGGAATTACAGACAATAAGCAGAACAAATCTTGTTACTACTACTATGAAATTGCAACAGGCAAATTAACAGGCAACCACAATAATAAAATCCACAATATTAATTCAGTACAAATAATAAATTGCGGAAAAGTAAATCAATCACACAAAATTCAACACAATAATTTTGGTGACGAAGTGGAAAACTCTTCCAAGTAAAAAACCACTCCGGGTATAGGCTACCACCCGAATCCACTATATCGAGAAACACTTACAACGATGTTCAAGACCTATGGTGGCAAATCCACCGATTCAAGTACCTCTATACTGCAAGAACTCAAGGCAACTCCTCAAGCCCCGACCCAATTTTTTCTTCAGAACCTCTGAAGTCTCTGAGTAGATTGTATCACCTCTGAATGCCGGAACTCCGACTACCAAAACTCCTCCTATAGAACTCTAAAGGATTAGGGATTTTGGGTTATGTTGTGTTGAAGGTTTATCAAAGATGGAATCACACCATTAATGAAGAAGACAAGAAGATGAAGAAGTCTTCAATGGTGGATTCAAAGAGAGTTGAAAGCTTTGAGAGGTTTTGGCTCAAGGGAAATATGCTTCAACTCTTTCAACTAATGGGGAATGGCGGCTAAGTGTTATATTTATAGGTAGGGTGAAAAACTAGGGTTTTGCAGGCCAAAAACGCGTTCAGATCGCAGTCGCGTTCGAACGGTACTAGAACGCTACACGAATGCGCCCTTTTTGTGAAGACTTGTTCGAACTCTAATCGAACGCACAACGAACATGAGCTCTCTGGAATGCTCCCGTTCCAACCCACAAGAACGTGCCTCGAACGTTTGCTCTCTGGAATGCGCCCGTTTGGACCCAATAGAGAACGTGACACTAACGCCAACCGTTTGAACACTGCAACGAACGCACCACGAACGTATGTCTGATACACAGCAGCCAGAAACAAGTCCAATTGCACAAAAATCTTCATGAAAGATTACAACTCAATTGAACTTGTTTTGTCACGGATATAAGCCAATAAAACTGGAACTAACAATCTGCCCCTTTGGCATTTCGTGACAAAATACTACCTATTACAAAGACTACGGTAATAGACCCAAAAAGCAAATAGTCAACTGTCAACCATCAAAATAGTGACTTATTACAAATGGACTCGATCTAACACCTAACAAAGTAGTCTTGAAGATAATGCCACTGCGGCAACATACCTGCTACCTGAAACATCCACAAATAATAATATACCGTGAAAAGCATTGAGATAATCAAATAGAACATAAAGCAGGTAAAAATCTCATGCATGTACAAGTAGAAAACCCTCTCCCCCTTAATCTTAACTCCACTTAAAACGGAGATATCCAAAGGGTATTCTATCGCTCTCTCATATATATTAAGGCTCTCCCCCTTAATATATTACTCTCCCCCTTTTTGTCACGAAATGACAAAGGGTAAAAGAAACAGGAAAAATAACAGGAGAACATGAGACAACACAAGCAAGAGCATAAACAAATAGGAAATACTCCCCCTCTCTAACAGGCACATATAGTTAGCAAAATAAAACACGGGAAGCAAACCAAAAACTCATAAAAGTGCACAAAAAATGCAATAACATGAAGCACACACAGGCACATACTGAGATAAATAAAACTCCTGTCAAAAACTGACTGAAACAACATTTCAAGCTATTACAATGATACCCAGTCAGTATTCAGCTGTTTATGACATGAAACAATATGCATCATTTTAAAAGTGGCTAAATATAACACTTATGCATATGACATAAACACCAAAGCATATCAAGCACTTGCGTGAAAAATAAAGTGCACAACGAATCAAGGCTGAAGACCTTATTTTATGAGCTGGACACAGCCAAAGAAATCCATTTCTAAACAAACCAAGTCCACAAAATATGTATTCAAACCCAACACCACTAGGACCTGAAAATAAGCAACATTGGTTGCATGCTATATTATTTACCCAATAAAAATCATGAACTCATATTTAACAACTCTTTCGAGTGAAGGGTTTTTGCCTTTATCTTTCGAATTTGGCCATTTTGGCTCTTTTGCACTTGAGTCTCATTTTTTTTTGTTTTTTTAAAAAGATTTCTTTTTACTTTTACAAGGGAATAGCAAGGTCATCTAGTCAAAGGTCACACTATTAAGCAAACAAAGCATTGAATAGATTAGATTGCCATTCCAAAAACTCATACATGCGACCAAACCTTGACAAAATAAAAACGTGTATGTGAAAGTGCAAGCACAAGATATACCAAAGGTTTTTATCACACACACTCATACATATAGAGCATCAAGAAAAATAATAGCATATCATACATGCATAATCATAGATCCTACATACCAGGATCACATGCACATGTTATTCATGCTCTAACAAGCTATAAAAATATTTTTGGTCTTTTCAAAATATATAATTTTTTTTTGAGTTTTCAGTTTTAAAGCACAAAAAATAAAATAAAGACACAAAACAGCTTGTAAAACATCCAATGGTACGTGGAGTTGTATCCCGAGTGCAGATCATACTACCGTCCATTCGGAATCGGCTATGAAATTTATGTTCGGGTTTCCATCCTATATACCAAGGGATATATAACTAAAACAAAACACACACACACCCATATGATGTGTAAACAAAATAAACGTGTAAAAACATAAAACACACGCACACACACATGCAATGGGAAAATAAAAATGCATCTTTTAAGCAGAGTTACATCGAAGTGCACTCTCATCATTTCCATCAGGATACGCAGAAGAAGATGGGGATTCATCTTGCTTCCTCACCCAAACCTTTCTAGGAACCTCATCCACTTGAGAATTACTAGTCAACAAATTAAGTTTCTCACTAAGAAATTTTGTCTGTTTTGTTAGTGCAGAAACTTGAGAAGCTAGATTTGAAGAGTCAAATCTAGGTGACACCTTTTTAGGCCTCTTCTTTTGCTTGTGAAACATGAAACACTGAGGCCTAATGTGTCCGGCCTTGCCACAATGATGGCACACAGGCACAAACCTCGGATGATAGGGAGGTTTACCCACAACACCTCTAGATTGAGGTTGGGATACAGGACGAGGAACAACAGGAGGAGAAACATGACTATACACAACAAGTTTCTTACATAAGTCACGTTTAGCTGCTACAAGCACAGCTTTGGAAGAAGAAGCCTCATTGCAGTTAGGCTCAGAGATAATACCTAACAAATGGTCCTCATTTTTATTTCCACTAGAAAATACGGACAATTGGGTTCTAGCATTTTCAAGTTCGTTCTCTAATATTTGGACTCTATTAACTAGGCTTTTGTTCCTCTCCTCTAGGTCATCTACCATCAAAAGGCTTTGCTCAAATTTAGCTTGAGCTTCATTCTTTTCTAGCTCAACAGTTTTCAGCCTTTTACTGACCTCTATATTAGTCTTCTTAATAGCTAAAGTCTCATTAAACAGTTCAACATAAGCTACTTGAAGACTTTCCTCATCTATAAACTCATCAAGAGAGACTTCTGAATCAGCATCATTAACAACAATCTCTCTCTCATCAATCACACTAGCAGTAAAGGCAATAAAATTTTTCTTGCCTTTAGGAGACTCATCAGAAGAATAACCACCTTCTGAATCACTAGGAGAGGCAGCCATGGCATTCTTGCCTTTAGCTCTGAGATATGTAGGGCACTCTGGTCGAATATGCCTATAGCCTTCACACTCATGGCATTGGACATCACGGGATCTACTACCGCTATCATCTCTAGACTCTTTTCTACTATGCCTACTCTCTAGGCATAACCTCCATATCTCTATTACTGCTATGGCCACTCTTCTTAAGTTTAATAAATTTCTTAAACTTCTTTGCAAACAAGGCCAAATCATGATCCTTGATGGTATCATCATCACTAAACGAATCATGTACAACTTCCTTAGCGATTTTCATCGCAAACTTTTTTGGCTCTCTAAAACCAGGAAGCTTTTTCTCATAATCATGCAGCTTTCCTACGAGTTCTTCCAAATCAAGCTTATCGAGGTCATTACTTTCCTCGATGGCGGTAATCTTGGGTTGGAATTTATCAGGAATGGATCTAAGGATTTTCCTAACTATCATATTGGTAGGAATAGTCTCACCTAGGTTAAAGCTTGAGTTAACGATATCGTTAATATCAGCATAAAATTGATCAAAGGTCTCATCATCTTTCATTCTAGCGACCTCAAACCTAGTAGCAAGATCATGGAGTCTACTATTTTTAACAGACAATGTACCCTCATGCACAGTCAGCAGGATGTCCCAAGCATCCTTGGCTATCTCACACATAGAGATTCTACTAAATTCAGCAGAACAAACAGCACCATGTATGGCATTAAAAGCCTTGCTGTTCCTATTGCTAGCATCAAATTCGTCCTTGGTCTAGGTCAATTTATCTTTAGGGGTAGATACCCCATCAACAACAACAACGGGAGGTTTCCACCCGTGTTCAACATTCATCCAGACCCTCTCATCTAAGGACTTAAGGAACGCCTTCATGCGAACCTTCCAATGTAAATATTCTGTGCCATAAAAAAATGGCGGACAATTCAAGGGTTGACTACGCTCCATAGCTAATGGGTCAATGATCGAGTTCAGGCTCTGATACCAATTGAAAATACTAAAGTTCTGACCCTATGCGGAATTATAGACAATAAGCAGGACAAGTCCTGTTACTGCTACTATGGAATTACAACAGGCAAATTAACAGGCAACCACAATAATAAAATCCATAATATTAATTCAGTACAAATAATAAATTGCGGAAAAGTAAATCAATCACGCAAAATTCAACACAATAATTTTTGTGACGAATTGGAAAACTCTTCCGAGTAAAAAACCACTCCGGGTATAGGCCACCACCCGAATCCACTATATCGAGAAATACTTACAGCGATGGTCATGACCTATGGTGGCAACTCCACCGACTCAAGTACCTCTATACTGTAAGAACTCAAGGTAACTCCTCAAGCCCGCGACCCACGGTTTTCTTCAGAACCTCTGAAGTCTCTTAGTAGATTGTATCACCTCTGAAGGTCGAAGCTCCGACTACCAAAACTTCTCCTATAGAACTATAAAAGATTAGGGATTTTGGGTTATGTTGTGTTGAAGGTTTATCAAAGATGGAATCACACCATTAATGAAGAAGACAAGAAGATGAAGAAGTCTTCAATGATGGATTCAAAGAGAGTTGAAAGCTTTGAGAGGTTTTGGCTCAAGGGAAATATGCTTCAACTCTTTCAACTAATGGGGAATGGCGGCTAAGTGTTATATTTATAAGTAGGGTGAAAAACTAGGGTTTTGCAGGCCAAAAATGCATTCAGATCGCAGTCGCGTTCGAACGCTTACTAGAACGTTATACGAACGCACCCTTTCTGTGAAGACTCGTTCGAACTCTAATCGAACGCACAACGAACGTGAGCTCTCTGGAATGCTCCTGTTCGAATCCCAATAGAACGTGCCTCGAACGGTTTCTCTCTGGAATGCGCCCGTTCGAACCCAATAGAGAACGTGACACTAACGTCAACCGTTCGAACATGTAACGAACGCACCACGAACGTATGTCTGATGCACAGCAGCCAAAAACCAGTCCAATTGCACAAAGATCTTCATGAAAGATTACAACTCAATTGAACTTGTTTTGTCACGGATATAAGCCAATAAAACTGGAACTAACAATTACGAAAATATTGGCTCGAACTCAACTCAATACTAGATTAATGCCCAAAGTCTATTAATTGATTATTATTATTTTTACTAAAATTTATCAATTAAAAAAGAATATATATATATATATATATATATAATTATTATATATTTTATAATATATTTAAATATTTAGATATAAATTTTTATAAGACCTTATATTTTGATTGAGTCACTTACCACCATTAGCCTTTGAAATGATATGAACCATATATTTAACGGTTATCAGCGTGAACTGCATGTGCGCATGAATAATTAAAATTCATGTGGCAAAATTCATTCTCATCTCTTGATTTCTTTAAAATTAGTTACGATTCTAGCTTATTGAAATCGTAGAATCGGACGATTCGATTCTGGAACCTAACAGAACCGTGGCCAGGTCTTTTACTATGTATAATTCATTATAATTTACGTTTTAATATATCAATTAAAAAAATCCATAAACCTAATTCATACTTAAAAATTAGGGGTGAGCACCGGTTGGAACCGGACCAGTTTTTCGGGTTTGGAACGGAACCAAGTGTAATCGGCTAGGTTCCGGTTCCAAAAATGAAGGAACTGATTTTATCCGGGTATGTTCCGATTCCAAAATGGTCGGAATCGGAACCAGATCATGGAACCGGTTTATATGAACATTTAAAGATTTTTATGAATATTTAGAGATTTAAATTTCGGTGCTTTGAGATATTTCTTTTAATTCATTTATTTGTTGCTAAATTTTTAGATTGTGTTTTTTGATATTGTAACAATTATGTTTGTTGGGAGCTTTGTTGGCATTGCGTGTGCTCGTTCTCTGCATTATCAGTTCTACTCTTGGTATGTAAGCTGGACAAAATACTTTTTTTTTTTGGGTAATTGATTTGGTAGTATAATTGCGATGCTTATAGTTTCAAAAGTTGTTTTCTTCACTTGATCCAACTTTAGCAGGCCAAACTGTATTTTCAATTGGAAGAGCAAAAGTATTCTCAAAGTTTGGACAAAAAGCAAATTCATTTTGTGATGTCGTGTGATATAAATCCTGGACTCTCATATTATAATATAGCATAAATTGTATTTTAGCATGTCTTAACTTTTTCCTTGAGCAGAAGGTGTATGCTTTGGTAGTGTTTGTCAATTTTAATGTCTTGTGATTAAGTGTTTATCATTCATTTTAATTAAAATATTTTTCATTTTCTTCGTTCTTGAGCTTCCGCACTCCGATTTGGTCCCCATTTTTTCCTACGGACTCGTATTAGAATGTAGTTTTCATTAAAATATTTTAAAATAGGGTAATTCGGAACCGGACCGGAACCGGATTGGAACCGAATAATAGGATACCCTGTTTATTTGGGTAGGTTCCGGTTCCACTTAGTGCTGAACCAAATTTTTCTGGGTAGGTTCAGGTTCTATGCGGAACCGGAACCGAAACCGATTTTGCTCACCCCTATTAAAAATAATACATGAGTTGACCGTTGAGAGTTGCCTCAAACTCATATACATAACCTAAAACATTCTCAAATAATGTGAAAATTTCCCCTTAACATTTCATATCTCATGTGAAAACTAATTTTGATGCTTGTCAAAATGAAGACGAACATTTAAATATTTTGAACAGTAATATTTGCACCAACATTGAGGATAAATAACTTAAATAAAGATATAGAGAATTATTAAAAACCCAATTTTCCATCAATGTCATATTTAGTACTTTGTTTTAAAATTTTCTTTCTATTTATGTAATATCTCCCTTACGGAGATGTTACTGATAAACGGTAGGTTGTCCTATCACCCTAAACCTTTATTTAATTTTCTACATGTAACTACTATACTCATCACATATGATATTTTACTCATGCAAATTATGCAATCCATGCATCTCATACATAAGAGCTACTTGCCAAATTCATCAATATAAAATGAAAAACATAATCTTTAATATTTACTTTCTTGTCTTAACTACTTTTTTAATCGATTTACAGACATTTTATGCTTTGACTTCAAATGACTTCATTAAAATGCAAACTGTATGTGACTTGATGGACCCAAGACACCATAGGGACTGCAAATTAGTATACAAATCCACGAATCCACGAGCTCGTTCTCTGGGAATCTTGTAAAATAAAACTGATGTGGTGGGGAGAGTGAGTATTATGAAATACTGAGTGAGTGGATAGTAAAACATAATAATATACAATGTTCGGTAAACTATAATTTGAGAAAAATGGCTTCAATTATAAAACTTGTATTGAAATAAAATATACTTCTATAAAACTTGTTTCGGCAGAAAACCACTTTCTTCAAAACTTTGTTAAAATCAAAATCTCTCTAAAGCTCTTTTAATTCTTAACATAAAACCATATCTTTATTAAACTCAACATAAAATCAAATATTTGAAAACCTCATTTGAAAATCATTTTTTCTGCAAAACAGATCTCAAAATAAAATCTCTCATCCAGGATCCAACTCAACTGGAAGAATCTAGGAATTAATATAACTGGGTCTCTCGTGTCTAGGAACATTATGTATCACGTTCCCCTAAACACCTTACTAGTGTCATGGGGCATTACGTATCACCGTCTCCCATGTCACTGAAACTGGAATCCAGAGGCATCACTTATCGACGTCACCTTATCTAGGGGCGTTACATATCGCCATCCTCTATCCATGAATCTGCAACTGTCATGTGCACAGGCTCTTCTGAATCCGTCAATTCCAAATAATTCATCAATTCCTTAGATACTCTGAGATTGGAATTAACCGTAATTTATATCAAAATAATCAAAATCGTTTTGAAACATCACAAACATTTAAAACATCTCAAATCGTTAAAAACATTTCAAACCTTCGAAATCGTATTAAAGTTATTAAAACCATTTCAAAAACATAAAATTATCTCAAAATCAATATAACTCTGTTGGAAAAAATGCTTATGAGTAAGCATTTTGAGGCTCAATTTTAAGCATGGTCCACTTCGTGTTAGTGGTTGTTATTGAATGATTCGGATACTCCTCCGTGAGTACTTCAAAATGGTATATTCATATGCTTAAAATGGTGCTTGGGTGAATGAGAAATTGTTGCTCAAAGTTCACCCATTGGTGTTGGAAAATCAAGAGAAGTTAGCTTGTCCCATATGGGAAAGCTATAGAGGGAAAATTATGCTTATATATGATTGCTCATATGTAGATGGGTAAGAGTTATAAGGATAGAGGCTCTCTCTACGTGCGTACGGGAGGGGGGGTTGCAAATCAAATCCGAATCAAGCTTGGCTCGTGTGCACCGCGTGTCCTGCGTACACGAATGCCGGACCAAATTGTGCGGGCATGGCCTAGCCAATTTTTGGATGTCTCTTTATTTTTTTCCAAACCTTTTAAATTCCATAACAACTAATTTAATTAGTTTGATGGTTACAACAAGTGAAAAGCCTCCCATTGATGAGATTTAATTGGCATTATAATTTCTTTTAATAAGGAAGTGTTTTCATTTTTGGGTTACACATAAGAAAAAATACTAGAATTTCGAAAATCTTTTGGGGGAGTTCAAAACACTTTGTGGTTCGTTGGAAACAAGATTGGTGGTGCCCATACTTATTTGTTTCCGTTGCATCTTGGGAAACAAGCGTCTCAAGTTCTACTGCACCTTCGGTAGGGGGCGAATTTGTTTTAAGGAGATTGTTGTTCCCATCAACAAGCCTCGGAATTCTTCATTGCTTTACTGTTCCTGTCACTGATTCATGTTATACCACAGTGACTGATTCAGTGCCTGCGATTGTCTTCTGTTTTATTATTTTTATTTACTGTTGTTAATTGTATCACTGTTTTTTATTTTATGTTCGGGTTACTGCTTGTTCAAAGTCGATTGTAAGAACACAGTAAACAACTAAGTTGTAATAGTCTTAAAACAATTTGACTCTGTGGATATGGAAAATAGTCCAAACACAGTAGATGTTGTGGCAGCCCCTGTGGCTTGCTAAATTGCTATGGCAGCCTCTTCGGTTGGCCAGAATATTATGGCAGCCCCCGTGGCTGGCCAAAGTGCAGTGGCAGCCTCTTCGGCTGGCCAACTTGCTTCAGCCTCTGGGCTTAATATGGCAGCCGCTGTGGCTGGCCAAGGTGTTGCTGCCTCTATGGCTAGACAACCTGTTGGACATGTGAGCCATGTCAATCATGCTGCAGAAAAACCTGAAAAATTTAGTGGACAGAATTTTAAACGGTGGCAACAAAAGATGTTTTTCTACTTGACCACGTTGAACCTTGCGAGGTTTCTAAAGGAAGATGCTCATGTACCCGTGGAGGGTGAGATTGATATCCAAGTGATCAGTTCAATCGATGCTTGGAAACATTCTGAATTCCTATGTAGGAATTATGTGCTGAATGGACTGAGTGATTCCTTGTATAGTGTGTATGCCGGGATGAAAATAGTAAAAGGACTTTGGGAATCTTTAGACCGAAAATATAAAACTGAGGATGCCGGTACTAAGAAATTTGTCATAGGCCGTTTCCTAGATTTTAAGATGGTTGATTAAAAAACTGTGTTAAGTCAAGTACAAGAATTGTAAATTATTCTAGAAGAAATTCATGCTGAGGGGA
The DNA here is from genome assembly GCA_019454045.1 of Zanthoxylum bungeanum. Classification (NCBI taxonomy): domain Eukaryota; kingdom Viridiplantae; phylum Streptophyta; class Magnoliopsida; order Sapindales; family Rutaceae; genus Zanthoxylum; species Zanthoxylum bungeanum. The sequence continues at coordinate 43,002 of SKCR01015541.1, forward strand.
TGGTTTTAAGTGAAACCTTCCAAGTAGCCTCGATAATTGAAAAACTACCACCTGGTTGGAAAGATTTCAAGAATTATTTAAAGCATAAGCGAAAAGAAATGAGCATTGAAGACATGGTTTTTAAGCTTAGAATTGAGGAAGATTACAGAGTATCTGACAAGAGAGGAATAACTCATGAGGCCAAAGCAAATATTGTTGAACATGGCCATAATAACAAGAACCCTAAGAACAAAGGGTCAAAGATGGGCCCTAAAGGAGGAGTTTCCAAGAAATCCAAATTTCAAGGAAGATGCTTCAACCGTGACAAAATGGGTCACAAGTCTTCTGAGTGCAGACTGCCGAAGAAGAAAAAGAATCAAGAGGCTAATGTGATGGAAAACATGACTCAAGATGTTTCAGACATTAACCTTTCAGCTGTGGTTTCTAAGGTGAATCTGGTGGGTTCTAACCCAATAGAGTGGTAGATTGACACTGGTGCCACTCGACATGTGTTCTCGGACAATAGCATGTTTTCTTCATTTGAGCCTACTGGTAATGGGGAGAAATTATACATGGGAAATTCAGCAACATCTGAGATTGAAGGTCAAGGTAAGGTGATTCTGAAGATGACCTTTGGGAAAGAGTTGACCTTAAACAACATTCTGTATGTGCCAAAAATACGGAAGAATCTTGTGTCTGGATCACTTCTGAACAAGCACGGATTTCGGATGGTGTTCGAGTCTGATAAAGTAGTTTTAACTATAAAATGGATGTATGTGGGAAAAGGGTATGTAACTGATGGGCTCTTTAAGCTCAATGTAATGGTTGTTAAACCAAAGAATGTCAATAAAGCTAGTTCTTCTGCTTATATTGTTGAGTACTCTAATCTATGGCATGGTAGATTAGGACATGTTAATTTTAATTCATTACGGAAATAATTAACATGAACCACATTCCCAATTTTAAAATTGATAACAAACATAAGTGTGATACTTGTGTTGAGGCAAAACTGACTAGATCATCTTTTCATAGTATTTATTGAAAGAAACTCTGAACCACTTGATCTAATACATACCGATGTATGTGATTTTAATTCAATACAATCAAGAGGTGGTAATAAATATTTTATTACATTAATTGATGATTGCATGAGATTTTACTATGTGTATTTGATGAAAAGTAAGGACGAAGCTATAGAGAAATTTATTCTCTATAAGAATGAAGTTGAGAACCAACTGAATAAAAGAATTAAGGAGTTAAGAAGTGATCGTGGTGGTGAGTATGTTTTTCCTTTTGAATCACTTTGTGAACAAAATGGAATCATACATCAAACCATAGCTCCTTATTCACCTCAATCCAATGGGATTGCAGAACGTAAGAATCATATCTTGAAAGAGAGATGAAACACTATGTTAATCAGCTCTGGCTTACCTCAGAATATGTGGGGAGAAGCTGTTTTATCAGCTAATTACCTTTTAAATAAGGTACCACGGAAAGAAGCAGGAAAACTCCTTATGAAATGTGAAATGTGCCAAGGTATTCCTCCACCTAAAAAGGCTTACCTAAGAATATGTGGGGAGAAGCTGTTTTTCACTTACCTTTTAAATAAGTCCACGAGAAGTAGGTCCTTATGAAGTGAAATGTGCCAAGTAGTTATTCCTCCACCTAAAAAGGTGAAGATAGGACCAAAAACTGTTGATTGCATTTTCATAGGATATGCACATAACAGTAATGCTTATTGATTTCTTGTGCATGAGTCTAATATACCAGATATTCACAAGAATATGATAATGGAGTCGAGAAATGCATCCTTTTTCGAAAATGTTTTTCCTTGTAAAACTAATTCGAATTCAAATGTGCACAAACAGGGACATGAGACTATAATTGAAGATAGTCAGGACCGAGAACAAATAAATGTTCTAGAGGATCAACAAGTTGCTAAACTTGAACCAAGACGTAGCAAAAGAGCTAGAACCGAAAAATCATTTGGTCCAGATTCTCTGACATTTTTGCTAGAAAATGATCCTCAAAGCTATAACGAAGCTGTAAGGTCAGCTGATGGTGCTTTGTGGAAAGATGCCATCAATAGTGAAATTGAATCCATCTTACAAAATCACACATGGGAGTTAGTGGATCTTCCTCCAGGATGTAAACCTTTAGGGTCCAAGTGGATTTTCAAAAAGAAAATAAAGGCAGATGGATCAATTGACAAGTACAAAGCAAGACTTGTAATTAAAGGTTACAGACAACGTGAAGTCTTGATTACTTTGATACTTATTCTCATGTAACGAGAATAAATTCCATAAGGATGATAATAGCTATTGCAGCTTTGCGCAATCTTGAGGTACATCAGATGGATGTGAAAACAGCCTTTCTAAATGGAGATTTAGATGAAGAAATCTACATGGAACAACCTGAAGGCTTTATAGCTCCAGGACAAGAAAGAAAGTCTGTAAGTTAGTTAAATCCTTGTATGGATTGAAAACAAGCTCCGAAACAATGGCATACAAAGTTTGATGACACCATGTTGGCAAATGGTTTCAAAATCAATGAATGTGATAAATGCATTTATGTCAGAGAGACAGAAGTTGGCTATATCATCTTATGTCTCTACGTTGATGAAATATTGATGGTCGGGAGTAATATTAAAATGGTGAAATCTGCCAAGAATATGCTAAAATCTAAGTTTGACATGAAAGACATGGGTCTAGCAGATGTCATTCTGGGAATAAAGATCTCGAGAAGTTCAGATGGACTTATTCTTGATCAGTCGCACTATGTGGACAAGATTCTTGGTAAATTCAACAATAATGATTCTGCTGTGGCTAGAACTCCTTTAGATGTGAGTCCACACCTATCAAAGATATGGGAGAGGGTATATCTCAAGTAGAATACTCTAGAGTTATCGGGAGTTTGAATGTACCTATCGAGTTGTACAAGGCTTGATATAGCTTGTACAGTAAACAAGCTCAACAGATATACGAGTAATCCAAGGGTTGATCACTGGAAAGAAATAGTGAGAGTACTTAGGTACTTACGTTTTACTCGTAATTATGGGTTTCACTATCATAGATATCCAGCTGTATTCGAAGGATACAGTGATGCTAATTGGATATCTGATATGAAAGACTCAAAGTCTACCAGTGGCTATGTGTTTACACTAGCAGGTGCAGCTATATCATGGAAATCCTCCAATCCAGATTGTGATAGCCAGATCTCTAATGGAATCAGAATTCATTGCATTAGATAAGTGTGCTAAAGAAGCAGAATGGCTTCGAAATTTTGTAGAGGATATTCCAAGTTGGCCTAAGCCAGTGCCAGCAATTTACATTCATTGCGATAGTCAATCTGCAATTGGAACGGCACATAACAATATGTATAATGGTAAGTCTAGACATATTCATCGTAGACACAATACCGTTAGACAATTACTCTCTACTGGAGTTATTTCGATTGACTATGTAAAGTCAAAGGATAACATTGCGGATCCGCTAACCAAAGGGTTAAATAGAGAGTTGGTTGTGAAATCATCGAGGGGAATAGGACTAAAGCCCATTAGATAAATATTTATTACGAAGGAAAAACCAACCTTGTTGACTGGAGATCCCAAGATCTAGGTTCAATGGGACAACCTACTCGTAAAAGACATAATTGGTTCACTTTGGGGGGTTTACCCTCTAGTCCATTCCCTTGGTGAAATGAAATAGTGATGCTCATATGGATTGAGGTTAAGCAAAGGCTTTTAATGATTCTTATGCGTCGGGAATCTGAGCAGAGTATACGAGATGCTCTTAAATAAGAAATCACCTATGTGAGAGAGAAGTGGGGCCGCTTCAAAGGGAATTGTATGGGGCACAATTCTTAGAAACTCTTGTAGAATCAGGTTGATGTTCATGGCCAAATGAGCATAACAATGAGAACTCAGATGTGTTAGGTAAAACATCTGTGTGATATATGTTCTCCATTTACATGAACGGTGGTACAGTTCAATGACATCGCGTTCACTGTCAGCCAGTAAATGAGATATATTTTCACAAGGGAAGGTTCAAAGGCTGAGGCCTAACTATCCTATGCAGGTGTTGAACCGTTGAACTCTTCTAGGTCAAAATAAAATGTTTTATAAATAATTTTATTCGACGTTTTTCGCCAATTTCATTCATGTGGGGGACTGTTGGAAAAAATGCTTATGAGTAAGCATTTTGAGGCTCAATTTTAAGCATGGTCCACTTCGTGTTAGTGGTTGTTATTGAATGATTCGGATACTCCTCCGTGAGTACTTCGAAATGGTATATTTATATGCTTAAAATGGTGCTTGGGTGAATGAGAAGTTATTGCTCAAAGTTCACCCATTGGTGTTGGAAAATCAAGAGAAGTTAGCTTTTCCCATATGGGAAAGCTATAGAGGGAAAATTGTGATTATATATGATTGCTCATATGTAGATGGGTAAGAGTTATAAGGATAGAGGCTCTCTCTACGTGCGCGGGGGGGGGGGGGGGGGGGGGGGGCAAATCAAATCTGAATCAAGCGCTTGGCTCGTGTGCACCCGCGTGTCCTGCGTACACGAATGCCGGACCAAATTGTGCGGGCATGGCCCAACCAATTTTTCGATGTCTCTTTATTTTTTTCCAAACCTTTTGAATTCCATAACAACTAATTTAATTAGTTTGATGTTTACAACAAGTGAAAAGCCTCACATTGATGAGATTTAATTGGCATTATAATTTCTTTTAATAAGGAAGTGTTTTCGTTTTTGGGTTACACACAGAAACACAAGAAAAAATACTAGAATTTCGAAAATCTTTTAGGGGAGTTCAAAACACTTTGTGGTTCGTTGGAAACAAGATTGGTGGTGCCTATACTTGTTTGTTTCTGTTGCATCCTGGGAAACCAGCTTCTCAAGTTCTACTGCACCTTGGTAGGGGCGAATTTGTTTTAAGGAGATTGTTGTCCCCTTCAACAAGCCTCAGAATTTTTCATTGCTTTACTGTTCATGTCACTGATTCATATTATACCACTGTGACTGATTCACTGCTTGCGATTGTCTTCTATTTTATTATTTTTGTTTACTGTTGTTAATTGTATCACTGTTGTTTATTTTCTGTTCGGGTTACTGCTTGTTCAAAGTCGATTGTAAGAACACAGTAAACAAATAAGTTGTAATAAACTCAAAATGAGGCTAAACATCACAAATGACTCACTCAAAGCGTATCCCAAGTATCATCAATATAATCATAAAATCATAAGTGAAATAATATTCAAAACATTTCAAATATAACATAAGAAATCATTCAGTAAGGTAGAGTTTTTACTCATAGTTTTAACGCTAATCCAATTCCAATTCTCGAAGCACCTATGGTTGCTTCCAAAGACGATCACTAGATAGACATGATTACATTAGAAAAACTCATATTTTTCACTTGCCGTAAGCAAAATAAATCATGTCATGCATATAGTATCATTCCTTATTGAAAATCAGATCATCTAGGATTCTTACGAATTTCACAGAGTTCGATTTTGAGTCATGCAAGTTAAGATTTCAAAATTCGAAATTTGTTTTAACGGTGACAAATTCACTGCACATTGGCTGACATCAAAAATTCATTGTGATCAATTGGTAATGGATTTAGGGCTAGAAATTTTATTTTAGAATCCTTTATGTGTCTAGTTTATGTAGAATTTTACGGATGGTAATTTTATTTTCTTAAACTAAACTTATAATTGATTTAGTGCACTTTGTTCAGGGATGGACAAAATCAGATTACATGCAAGACATCTTTATTCCAAAATTCATTATAATTCTATCTTACATTCTAAATTCCAATTTTTACCTACGATGGATCTAGACATGTCTAGTTCATGTATCATTTCATGATTCATCAAACAGATTCTTAAAACTTAAGTTATAACTAAATTAGTGTATGTTATCTAGGGGAAATAAAATTTAAGCATCATAGCAAAATACCATTTTTTTCTAAATTCCCCGTAAATTCATCTTCTACTGAAAAATTCTAATGTTTGTATATATTTACTATGAATTCAATTCATCATGAAAAATTATGATTGTTGAGTATGTTAATTTTCATATGTCTAGTCTCCATAGAAATTTATGGTCCCCTATTTGGAGGTCGAAAACTCATTTTATGATAAAAATATTACAACATGTCTAGATTATGTTCCAGGAACTTAATCCTAGCTTTCGAATTTTACTAAAACTTCATGCTTGCATGAACAATTCTTCTTCTTTTTTTCTTATTCTTATTCTTCACCCTAAGCCTCTATATAATTGTCTACATGCACCTATTGTACTCATAATATATCATGTTTTACCCATGCAAACTATGCAATCCATGTGTCTCATACATAAAAGCTACTTGCCCATTTTGTCAATATAAAATGAAAAACATATACGTTAATGTTTACTTTCTTGTCTTAACTACTTTTTTGATAGATTTATAGACATTTTATGCTTTGATTTTACATTACTTGACTCTAATTGTACAATGCAAACTGTATATGACTTGATGGACCCAAGACACCTTAGTGATTACATATCAGTATCCAACTCCACGAGCTCGTCCTCTATGAATCCTGTAAAATAGAACTGATATAGTGGAGTGGGTGGTTATTGTGAAATACTTAGTGAGTGGATATTAAAACATAATAATATACAAAGTTCGGTAAACTGTAATTTGATAAAAACGACTTCAAGTATAAAGCTTGTATTGAAATAAAATCTATTTCTATAAAACTTATTTCGGCTGAAAACCACTTTCTTCAAAACTCAATTGAAAACTAAAATCGTTGTAAAGCTATTTTAAATCTTAACATAAAACCATATCTTTATAAAACTCATCATAAAATCAAATCTTTGAAAACCTTATCTAAAAATTATTTTTCTACAAAAAGGATCTTAAAATAAATCTCTCATCCAAGACCCAACTCAACTGGATTAATCTGGGAACTAACTCAACCGAGTCTCTGGTGTATAGAAGCGTTACGTATTGTCGCCCCTTCAACACTTAACTAGTGTCATAGGACGTTACGTATCATCACTAAAACAAGAATTTAGAGATGTTATGTATCGCCATCCTCTTGATCCTGAAACCTGAGTTATAACCAAATTAGTGTATGTTCTCTGAAGGAAACAAAATTCAAGCATTACAACAAATACCATAATTTCTAAATTCACCATAAATTCATCTTCTACTGAGAAATTCTAATTTTTGAATATGTTTGGCCTTGTTATGTCTAGTTTATATGAAATTTTATGGTTTTTCAAATTAATGTTTATAACTCAAATACTACTACATGTTGTAGGCACTGCATTTTTGCATGTAAGTCCCTATGATGAGTCTCATTTAGAGGCACTACCTTTTAAGTCACGAAAGTCGCAGGAAACAGACGTCGAAAGGGAAGAGTCAGAAATCAGTATTTTGTTGGATTTTATTCGCTTGTTTACCTTCAGGTTCGCTTGTTGGACCTCTGTTTTAAAACACATTCTTAGCCCAAACACCCGCAAGACACACACCAAGCCCATCTCACCCAAGCCCAATCCAAAAATAATTAAAACATTTAAAATAAATGTCACAAATTAAATTAAATTAAAATAAATCCAATTAAATTGAAATTAAATCCAATTAAAATCTAATTAAATTAAATTCCTAATTAAATTAAATTCCTTCCTAAATTTAAATAAATCACTCACCAAATTTAAAGAAATTTCCCACCAAAATTACACAAATTTATTTCCCCTAATAAACTTAATTAGATACATCCCTTTTGCATGATTTATTCCCATACTTAAAAACCCTAGCAAGCACATCCCTAATCCTAGGATCCCATTATAAAAGATGACATAACCAACCCTATTCCTCTGGACTCTCACGGCACAAATAATAAACCAAACATCAAAAAACCTAATTTCCAACAAAACACAGAAACACTTCCAATCCTCTCTCTAACTACTCACCCACACGGCTGGAACAAATAAAATGCAACCCTAAGGCTCTCTCTCTCGGCAGTGACCAAGAAAAAAAAAGAATAAACCCTAATCTTCATCTTACTCACGGCTTCGATCCCTCTCATCTCCCTCAGCCACACATTTCAAACAATGAATAAACCCTGAGCAGCCTGCCCTCATTCACCTCTTCACGCAAATAAGCCACTCAACCGTGACCATCACCCAAAAAAAGAAGACTCACAAGGAAGCCAAAAAACACATCACTCACGGCCACCTTCTTCTTCCTCTCGCCTTCTTTATTAATATTTTATCCAAGATAAAATATCTTCGTAATTAATCCCAGATTAATTTTCTCTCTAATTTAATTAATCTCAGATTAATAAAGTGCGAGTCATACGTCATCGGTGAATCTTCAGAAAATGACCCATGAGATCCCCGGATATATTGGTAGTAAATACGGTCGTCGGACTATCCGAACACGTAAGTACCTAGTATTACGTTTATACCGATTTACATGACAAGGTTGACTTCTAGCAAAGCGTCATGCCTACCCAATTCTCCAGAAATATCCTTACAGGAATGTGATCTATATCTTGCGTAGTATACGTAGTATTACGTATTTCGATCCAGTATCAGATGTCATGTGCAAGGCCTGGGGCTGGAAATGTGTCTGCCCCGTACGAAGCACATATCGGATCTCTGGTAATTAGTCTCTTTAATCAGATAAACATGACCTAGTCATAATATCCCGATAGATGCAGCATATAAAAGAACAAGTTCCGTATCCTACATGACCATCATCTCCACTATTACTGGAGTGATACTTCTGTCTTGACATCACACCCAACACACTACGATTCTCAATATACCCAGCAGAGGCGTACACAGAACCTGTTAGAGCCCTGGACGACCAAAACCAAAGTGTATTGATTGTCACAAGTATTAGCGGTGCAAGTCTCAGGTTAAGACCAAATACATCTACCCTGATTCGGACTTCCATAGACACATAGTCATACTACCAATGGAATTCCGAGGGGTCTATCTAGAGCGAAGCTGTTTTCCATACCATCGGTAAAACACAACCTCATACTACACTTGCATGAGTATCCTATATCCAAATATATGAGAACTATGCCGTTATGCCCTCACAACGCGCACAAGTGTAATACTAGTCTTTTACGCATTATCGATGTCCAATCTCGATAATACTCTGACTTGGGATATTTAATGATTAAACCTTCTTGGATTGATACTGTCTCATATCATCTCAATCCAGGAACAAATCATATGGACCTTTCATCATTTATACATCTTGGTGATCAAATCAAAAATGATAAAAGAGCAATTTCCTTTGTCACATAGTTAATTTGTACAACAACACCATGATCTTTGCAAATAGTAACGCTATGGGTCATAACTGTCCAACATCATTTTGTTTTATCGGGTCTTGTCCCGTTCAAACGCGTTCTCAAATGCTATACGAACGCGAACCTTCTGTTTACCGTTCGAACACATTTATGAATGCTACTCGAACGCGTATGTGTTTTGTTTCATCAGGCCTTGTCCCGTTCGAATGCGTTATCAAACGCTATACAAACCCGAACCTTCTGTTTACCGTTCGAACGCGTTTATGAACGCTACTCGAACGCGCGTGTGTTTTATATCATCAGGTCTTGTCCCATTCGAAGGCGTTATCAAATGCTATACGAATGTGAACCTTCTGTTTACCGTTCGAACGTATTTACGAACGCTACACAAACGCACATACACTGAACTGAGTCCTTTTCATCAAATTTCATGCATGATTGCCCCATTAGTTATCTCTTTGCATTATGTACCTAATTGCTTCTCTTTATTACGCAAGATTGTGTAATTGCCATTTATTTGTGTTCACACATGTATAAGCACGACGTGCTTATGAAATTATATGCTTGCCATTATTTTTATTATCACTCTTATTCCTGTTTGTACAATTACCATTTCCTTGCGTTTCTGTATCCATGAATATGGTGTGCTTATGAAGTTGTATGTTTACCGTGTTTCAATTTACCTTTATGCATATAAATTTTGACATAGGTTATATGCAAATAGGTTGTATGCAAATTCGGACATAGGTTATATGCAAACTTAGATATGAGCCTTGTACTTATGCATGTGAGCTTAGAAATAGAACATTCTTGGAAATATGTTGTGTAGATTCAATTAAATTATTGCACAAATCATTTCATTACAAGTGGCATAAGTAAGTGACCATTCTGAACCCAACGGTTTGAGGTCTTCCCTTGCGAGGGGTGAGTGCGGCCTTAAATCATTTTCCCGGTTCACACCGGGTGGCGACTCCATATTATTTCTCCGGTTTAGTCCCCCGCGGGCTACTCTGTACTCCCAACCGGGCCGCGAGCCCGGAACAGCGTCGTCCAACATTTGTGTCCTTCAGTCTGGCGACTCCGCTGGGGATAGAGAATTGGCCCCGAAATAATGTCTTTTAATGTTTGTGATTTTTGCTTTAATTAACCGTGTTTACCGTAGGTTGTATGACCTATAGCAACTATTTCCTTGTGCTTGTGACCAAATACACCTTTGGATGCAGTTGGACTTCTTGTCAGAAATGCGAACTTGTTAGGCCATTTAAACTGGGACGAGTTTGTATCCTATGACAATTGGGCCAAAAGCTTCTGAAATGTTGATGGGCCACTCTGTAGAAATTATTGCCTTGTGTTTGAATTATCTCTGTATGCTTGGGACCATCATCATTTGGATGCAGTTGGAATTTTTGTCAGAAATACGAACTTGTTGGGCCATTTAAACTGGGACGAGTTCGTATCCTATGACAATTGGGCCAAAATCTTCTGAAATGTCGATGGGCCTCTCTGTAGAAATTATTGCTTTATGTTTGAATTATCTTTGTATGCTTGTATTTAGGGACCATCATCATTTGGATGCAGTTGGACTTCTTGTCAGAAATGCGAACTTGTTGGGCCATTTAAACTAGGACAAGTTCGTATCCTATGACAAGTGGGCCAAAAGTTTCTAAAATGATGATGGGCTATCTTGTGTTTAGGCCCCTTATCATTTGAAGTTCTTTAACCATGTTATCGTAAAAGTGTAAACCTGTTGGGCCTTTTCAACTGGGACAAGTTTGCACCGTGCAATAAGAGGATCGAATACTTTAAAAATGGTAATAGGCCGACTTATATATTCCATACATCGCACGCATCTCATGCACCTCATGCATACACGCATCATGCTAACCCCTTGTGTTCAAAAAGCCATCATAGATTCCCGTTGAGTTAGGGAAGAAGGAAGACTCACCAAAAGGCCGATAGCAAACATGAACGGATCAGAGAATGAGGTATCCCGTATTGATCAATTGGAGACCAAAGTAGCTGAAATTATTGAGATATTGCAAGTTCTGACTAATGTTGTGGCCAGTTTGGCCGAACCCCTTATAGCCAATAATAGAAAGATGTGCAACCAGAATGGAAAGACCATTGGGAAATCTTCAAAGACCAAGAACACTCCCCCTAAGGTTGCCCCTATCAGAAGCAGATGATTTTCCAATCGCGGTAGACCTTTTTCAGAGGTATTTGAAGAGCTGAGGAGGCAAGGACTCCTAAATCTCTTAGAGCCTAGACCACTTCCAAACCATGTGCCACGCTACCTTGACCTAAACCTATATTGTTACCTCCACCATTAAAGAGGCCATGAAACTAACAACTGCACCCGCCTTAGGCATGAAATCCAAGACCTCATTAATGCCCATAAAATACCCGACCCTGAAAAAAAACAACCTAACTATCACTCCGTTCCACTGCCTACCTACATGATTAAATCCGGCCTACCTGATAGCACTGTCTTCCAAACTCACGACCACCAAGCTTCCCGCATGAGAATATGGGGCAATAATAGTAAAGATGAGATAGAGTAGAAAAGGGAGAGTAAATGGGAAAAAGAATTACAGGAGTTAGAGTATCCGATGTCCAGAAAAAGCAAGAAGACGGAAGAAGACAAAGTTGCAAATTACGGGGATGTTTGTTTTCCTGATCTCATTCAATTGTGATTTCACATCCATTAATCATTAGACATTGATTTTATCTGCTTGTTCGAACCTTTTTAATGATAATAAAGACGTTCATTTTGCTTACTTGCCTGAATCTCTTCCTTTCAACCTGCAACAAGAGTATATTTGACAAAAGCATTCAACTTTGGTATTATAATACTCAGCGATGTTTAGAAACATGGGGAATCCTCTGGAGAAGCAAGCAAAGACAGGCTAGCCATTGAGTAATGGGAAATGGGGCAGTGAGACTGTCAGATTTGGAAGGGAATGAGTTCACGGAACCGGTCAACATGGATAAATTGAAGTAGTATTTTGCCTGAGGGAAAGAAGACCAAGCAGTCACCAATGGAATTGGCGGAAGACCTAACCCAACGAGATAGGAAACTCATTCATGCATACACACATACATGTAACGTATTTTGCATTCATTTTTGTGTTTGTTTTCTTTGTATTCACATGTTTCAAAGGAGAAAAAGAGAAAGCGGCAAATGCAAGCCAACCAGAAGCAGCAACAGTACAGTGTCATCAGTTTTAGGAATGAATCTTGGAGTTGAGGCCAACATCAGTCTCAGGAATGAATCAGAATCAGTATCAGTTTCAGGAATGAATCACCGGGTTGAGGCCCGCATCAATATTAGTCTCAGGAAATAATCCCAGGGTTGAGACCCATATCAGTATAAGTTTCAAGAATGGATCCCAGGGGGCGAAGCCCACATTATCAGCGGTTGAAAGGAAGAATTTCGTGGAGTGAGTGAAAAAAAAAAAGAGAAGAGAGAGAAGTCCTTGATGGTTAGGCATATGTCCGGTGATGACATTGTTTGCTACAGGGAGAAACCTTAGAAACGATAAGTGCGAGATGTGCTCTCATCCGATATTCTGAATAGTTGATCTTAGCTAGACTCGCGAGCACTTGATCACGGGATCTTAGTGGTGGAAGCCTGAGTAGTCGGCAAGATGACTAGTTGAAGAGATGATGGATCAGTGAATGACCGTTTGCCTAGATGTCCATCCTGGTTTACTTATGCTATGATATATGGTATGGTTTGAAAGAAAGAAAAAGTCTCTGAAAAGAAAAGAAAAAATAGACCGCTGACCGGTGTAAACACACGCGTATAACACAAGTGCACGTATCTTTCAAGTAGTATAAAAATATCGATCCCACGAGGACTTAATTCCTACTATTGTTATTAATTATTGAATCTATTTATTTACATATATCTAATTGAGGGAGAAGAGAATGATTGATTGATTGATTTGGTTGATTGTAGTTTTGCTAAATAAATAAATAAATAAAAAGACAAAAGAAAATACTAAGGAAAATAACAAAAAACACAAAGATCTAGGGTTGTAAATCATTCTAATATCTTTTAAAAGATGAAGTGATTATTTTATGTTTGTGTAATAAATCAGTTTACTAACCTGGAACACGAAATTATGCAAAATCCTCTGTCGGTGGTCAGACGCAAATACCCAATTTAACCCAATTGAACCATATGTCTATGTCAACCAAATTATCTGGATTCATTAAGTTTAAGTTTCAATTATGGCTACCCCCGCCCGACAGGTATATGTCTATCCTGTAAGGAAATCTATTAAAGGGTTATTTATCCTCAAGGAAGATCGTGGGCTATTAAGTCTAAGGCTGAAACCTAAAATCCCTATGTCTAGTTCATTTTAGATTTACCACATCAATCTTATTGGTGATCAGACAACAAGAAGCATTAAGCTTAAGACTTACTAAGTAAACCTTTAAATTACCCAAACTATAAAATAACCCCTTATAAATCGGTGATATTAGAATTTATCACAACCCCAGATAACTAACACATAACTAGGGCTAGTAAAAACTTAAAAGTAAAAGACATAAAGTAAAAATGCTGAAAAGTAAAAGACATAAAGTAAAACATGAAAAGTAAAATAAAATGCTAAGGTAAAAAGATCAACTTTTACTATTTACTATTTAGATATCTCCCTTAATATAATATATTAACTTGTGATTATTTTACTAACCAGATTAAGTCAAATTAAGTCCAACCAGCCATAAAGGCAGAACCAAAATAAACCTGCCATATAGGCGGTAAGAAAATTTAATTACCAACCGACCAATCTGGCGGTATCCTTGATTAGTCAGGTTTAAACCAGATTAAAATGAATTACCAACCGACCAATCTGGCGGTATCCTTTTAAGTCAATATTTTAAATAGTGAATATATTATTTTTAAGGGAGATTAATCTAAATAGTAATAGTAAAAGAATTACCTTTCACCCTAGCTGGGGAAGTTACCTCCTCATGGTGAATAGTAAGAACTGTAAAAAGTAAGAAAGTAAATTACTGTGCGTAAAAGTAAATTGCGGAAAGTAAAAACTGAAAAGTAAAGAAAAGAAAGTGCGAAAGCGGAAATTAATTACTAAAAGCTGTAAATAAACAAACAAGATACAATCTTCTTAGTATTCTTAAGGAATTCCTTAGAAGAAATGGCTTGGTATTTATAAGCAAAATTTTGCCTCCATCAAATCATCCACCAAATCCATTATTAATTGATCCACTAATTGCTGCACTAATTGCTCCACCGAATCCATTATTAATTGCTCCACTAATTGCTTATCATGTTTGGTGGTGATTTGATAATTTTTATTATTTATTTATTAATTTATTTTTTTCTTTGAAAATGAAAGTGACTTTAATAATTACACACAACACACTTTTGAATAGTTCATCCATTTCGGACATAAACTCTTCAGAATTCGAAATTATTTTGTCTTTCACAGTTGTAGATCTTTGAGTCTTCTTTAATCTGGAACTTGAATCAGCTCAATCCGATATCGGAGTAAGCATTTATGCCCAAAATACGATAGATGCGCAAAATTGGAATTTCCAAAACTGCACTTCGTTAAAACGCCCTTTCAAGTTTCCAATCTCCAAAATTAATATGTCAAGTCCAATTTTTGCCCTTATTTGACCTACATTTGGTCCTAAATGATTTCATTGTGTCCCAATATTATTTTATCTGCAAAATAAACTAAAACACATCAAAACGTTCATCAAACCCGAGAAACTAAACAAAATATTAAGTAAAATGGGCTGTAAATATTGATATATTTTCCGCTCATCACACCCCCAAACCTAACATTTTGCTAGTCCTCGAGCAAAACAACAAAATAAAATACAAGAAACAATTAAAATTAAACTAAGCCACTTTCGTAGGGATCACAGTTGCATTTAGCATATGCAACAAGCCTTTAAACCATTAGGTGTCCTTAGTGGACGAGTTGTAGTCTCGTGAGGGTTTACAACAATGATACCCACAAACATTTTACAAAAGTAAAAAGGTAGTGAAACTAATGCACACAAAAGCAAAAAGACAAGCGAAAATAGAATAAAGAAGTTAGTGACTAGTCAGGTGAAACTTCTACTCCAAGTTACTAGTTGTTTTCTTTCTTTCTAAATTACTGAATAAATAAATTCTCCTATTATATTTACCATTCTCCATATACACAACCGAAAAAATATTAAACAACTCAGTTTTGCCCACAACAGTCATAAGTGCAGTTGATAAGAGAGTAATATTTTTGTCCTAAATTTTTATTACAATTCACACCTTTTGTTAGCAATGGAATAATTTTTCTCATTTTTCTGATTTTTTTCTTTGATTTTTGATTTTTTTTATTTATATACAATATCTTCCATCTATGTAACGAGCTTTGGGCCGGTGGCTCCCAAACCAGTTGGCTTTAGGGCATCAGGTGTTAAGACACCCCTACGGACTTAATTACTCAGACTTCAGATATATATATATTTTTTGCAACATCATTGATCCATGTAGCGAGCTTTGGGCCAGTGACTCCCAAACCAGTTGGTTTTAGGGCACTAAGTGTTAAAACACCCTTACAGACTTAATAACTCGGATCTCAGACGTTTTTTTTTACTCCATCACTTTTTGATATGCTTCCTCCAATTAAACTAGAGCACTGAATATTACAAACTTTTCAATTTTAGCTCATGTCCGTATGTTATTATGTATGTTGATAATATCTGCTAACTGAACATATGAAGATCCATTTTGGAGAATTTACAAATTAAATAATTTAAAATGAAATAAACAAAAATTAACTTGTTCCGAAATAGGTTTGAGATAAGTCTCAGGAGTGGAAACTCCTTACTCAGCTATCTCTTACCAATTTCACCTTTTTAGTCAAAATAAAAACAAAAAAACAAAAAAAATATTTTTGTAATTTTTGAAAATTTTTCAATTTTGTTTTGTATTTTTTGAAATTTTTCAATTTTGTTTTGTATTTTTTGAAAAATTTTGGACTAAAAATCTAATAAAAATAACACAAAATAAACAAGATACTAATCAACTATTCCCTCCCCCAAACCTAAATGAGACATTGTCCCCAATGTACTAAACAATAGAAGAGGAGTTAAGAAGGTCGTACTGTTGGTTTTTATTAAGGTCCCAAGATCAAACAAGCAATGAAAATAATGTGTAAATACATCGACGAAGATAGCGGAATACTTACATCGATCGGTTGAGTCGATTTGAAGACGTTTCAAGCCAAAAACCTCACTGCCTTGCTCACGCCACTGCAGCAGTCCATGCTCACTGGTTTGGCAGTTTCGGGTCTCAAAACGAAGCTCCAAACTCCGTCGGATGAGTCCCGCCTCATGGTGAACCTCCCTAACACCTTCGCAATGTTCACAAGTGTGCTAGCACTTGATTTCATCAAATGAAATCACTCATTTGCTTCCCTATTGCTCACGCCAGTGAGCTGTTTGGAGAAGAAGAGAATAGCCCCAAATGGGCGTGAATGGAGAGGAGAGATGGTGAGAGAGAAAAGGGTGAAAAAGTGTAATGACTTAGTAAAGCATTTTCCAAAAAACGCTTTATATATTTTCCAAGAAAATATATTAAAACCATTTACTTAATTGATTAAATTAAAAATCACAAGTAAATGTTTTTCCCTCCAAACACTATTACACCTACTTACATCAACTATTCACATGTCACTTTAATAAAGTGACTTGATGTAAGTCTTTCAATCAATTAATCAACTCAATCACATCAATCAATCACATCACTCAAAGTGACATTTGATTTGACGCTCGATGTGATGATTGATTTGACGCTTGATGTGACTTGCGATGCCGCACTCGAATTCGAAATACGAATGCGCTCGCAATCACACTCGGGCTCGGGTTCGTTAATTCCAAATTAACGATTTTTAAGCGAATTCACTATTCACGTCGCCAACGAATTAATTCCAAATTAATTCGTTCGCCCGAATTAAAATCTAATTTTAATTCTGCGTCGAAATCTAATTTCGTTTAATATATCGAATATATTAGTTTACCGATTAATTCCAAATTAATCGTTATCTCTCTCTTGACGATATTTTATCCTAGATAAAATATCTCCGTAATTAATCCTAGATTAATTTTCTCTTTCTTCTATAAATCCCAGATTATTAATGAGTGCGAGTTGTGTCATCGGTGCATTATCGGGAAGCGACCCATGAGATCTCCAGATAAGTTGGCAGTAAATACGGTCGTCGGAGTATCCGAATCACGTACGTACCAAGTACTACGTTCTACCGATTTACGAGACAAGGTCGACTCCTAGCAAAGCACCAAGTCTACCCAATTCTCCGGACATATCCTTTAAAGAATATTAAGATCTATATCAAGCGTAGTATACAATTGTATTGTATTGTGTATATCGATCCAGTATCGGACGATCACATGTTAGGCCTGGGGCTGGAAATGTGTCTGCCCCGTACGAAACATATATCGGACATCAAGCAACTAGTCTCTTTAAATCGGGCAATACTGACCTAGTCATATTGTCCCGACGGTTGCAACCTTTTATAGAGCACTAGTTCTGTATCCTGCGTGATCATCAACTCCATATGTCTGAAGTGACACTTCCATCTTGACATCACACCCAGTGCACTACGATTCCTGATAAACCCAGAAGAGGTGAACACAGAACCAGTTTAGGTCCCCCAACCACCAAAACCAAAGTTTACCGATTGTCGCAAGTACTAGCGATGCAAGTCTCAGGTTAAGACCATATACACCTACCCTGATGCGGCCTCCCATAGACACGCAGACATACTACCAATGGGATTCCGCGGGGTCTATCCAGAGCGAAGCTGTTTCCCGTACCATCGGTGAAACACGACCTCCTATCGCACTTGCATAAGTATCCAATACTTATATATATGAGAACTATGTCGTTGTGCCCTTACAACGCACACAAGTGCAATACTAGCCTATTCCGCATTATCGATGTCCAGTCTCGATAATACTACGGCTAGGGATATTTAATGATTAATCCTTCGTGGACTGATACTGTCTCATATCATCTCAATCCAGGAACTAATCATAGGGACCTCTCTTCATTTATATATCTATGGTGATCTAATCACAAATGATGAGAGTGCAATTTCCTTATTACATAGTTAATTTGCTACAATAACACAATGATCTGTGCAAATAGTGACGCTATGGGTCATATTATCCAACACGTACATGGTTACCTAAAAATCTACGAAAAATTACCGATTAAGATCTATGTCTAATTTACGCTTCTTACCACGTTCGCTATCTAACCAGTTCAACTTGGAAAGAATGGGATCGATTTTTGGTTCAAAGGCTAGGATTTGGTCAATTAATTCTTCGGCCTTGTCGCAGTCAGGAAAATATCTTGTATTGATTTGGTTACGAACTCATGTCTTTTGGCTTTCGCAAGAAATACAAACAGGAAATCGAAGAAATGCTCAATATTAAGTAACCCAATGGGCTTCCGATGAATGTTTAAGTGTGCCCATGATGCTATGGTGAACATTTCTTCAAACATTCCAAGCCTACCTAGCAATGCAATAAACGCATCCGCAGTATTGATCATTTCATGGATTTGTTCAGACATACCTGATACAATGCGTTCATTGATTAGTGGTAAATCTATCATTATTTCTCACTCATTTATCCTAATATTTTGTATAGTTTCTTGAGTTTTGTGAATATTTTGATGTGTTTTGTGTTATTTTGTAAGATAAATAAAATTTCAGGACATTCTGGAGATGATTTGGAGTAAAACTGTGAAAATTGGCAAAAAAAGGGCATTTTGGTAATTTTCCGCGTCGCGACGCCAGGACCATCAGCGTCGTGACGCCTAACGTGCACCGGGTCAACGGGTCAGAATTTGAGAAGTTTGACTTTGCTAATATGGGTCATGCCAATTTTCACCATCAGAGCGGATCTGCTAACGTGCGCCGTGCCACGTGTCATCATCCTACGGTGCCGACACTCACAATTGTAAATAATTTTAATTACATTTTGTAATAATAGTAATTTAATTTTTACTTTTTACTATTTACAGTTTTTACTATTCACCATGAATAGGTAACTTCCCCAGCTAGGGTGAAAGGTAATTCTTTTACTGTTACATTTAGATTAATCTCCCTTTAAAATAATATATTCACTATTTAAAATACTGACTTAATAAGGGATACCGCTATATTGGTCGGTTGGTAATTCATTTTAATCTGGTTTAAACCTGACTAATCAAGGATACCGCCAAATTGGTCGGTTGGTAATTTAATTTTGGTTCCGCCTATATGGCTGGTTGGACTTAATTTGACTTAATCAGGATACCGCCAGATTGGTCGGTTGGTAATATTATCACAAGTTTATATATTACTTTCAGGGAGATATCTAAATTAGTAGTAGTAGAAATAATTCCTTTTACCATAGCATTTTTATTTTATTTTACTTTTAAAGCTTTTACTTTACGCAATTACTTTTCAGCACTTTTTATTTTATTGCTTTTACTTTTAAGTTTTTACTAGCCCTAGCTATGTGTCATAATTAAGTTAGTAATCTAGGGTTGTGATGAAATCCAATATCACCTGTTTATAAGGGTTAAATTATAATTTGGGTAATATAAAGATTTATTTATTGAGTCTTAATCTTAATCCCTTTTTATTAATTGGCCACTAATAAAATTGATAAGGTAAACTTAAAATGAACTAGACATAGGGATTTTAGGTTTAAGACCTTAGACTCAATAGCCCACGATCTTCCTTGAGGATAGATAACCCTTTAATAGATTTCCTTACAGGATAGGAATATACCTATCGGGCGGGGGTAGCCATAATTGGAACTTAATCTTAATGAATCTAGGTAATTTGGTTGACATAGACATATGGTTCAATTGGATTATACTAGATATTTGTAATTGACCATCGGAAGAGGCTTTTACATAATATAGTGTTCTAGGTTAATAAATCAATATTTTACCCAATATAAGATAATCACTTCATCTTTATTAATATTGGAATAAATCACAACCCTAGATAGTTTTTAATATTGAATTTTCTCAAAATATCCTTTCGAACAATTTTATTTACTTGTCTTTAAATTTAGAATTGTCGCCATTTCAAATCAATCAAACAACCTGTTAGATACTAGTAATCATTTGACCTCATAAAAAATTAATAGATAAGTTTTAAGTCCTCGTGGATCGATACTTTTTATACTACTTGAACGATACGTGCGCTTGCGTTATACGCGTGTGTAAGCAGCGGTCAAGTTTTTGGCGCCGTTGCCGGGGACTTAGTTATCTTTTACTATTATTTTAGGGGTTAGATACATTTACTTGTATCTAATTTCTTTTTACTTACTATTTCTGTTTTATTGTGTTTCAGGTTTTCAGAAACTACATGAGATGAACCAGAAGCTTTGAAATCTGACCGCTTAACCCAGAAATTGAAAGAACCATCAGACAGTTGAGAAGGGAAAGGCGAGAAGGCCAAGAAGCCTTAGTCAACATGAACCTGAACCTTTGGAGGTTGCACCACCAATTCCCATTCGAGACAGAACCATTCCGGTGGTAGATGGCCTCATTTCCTGTATTGTACTTCCTCCTTACCAGCAAATGCGGGTGACATCAAAACTTGCATTCAGATGATTCAGCAGACAGTTCAGTTTGGAGGAAATGCAACTGAAGATCCTAATGCTCACATTAGCAACTTCCTGGAAGTTTGCGGCACTTTCAATTACAACCGAGCATCAGAAAAAGCGATGAGACTGAGAATTTTTCCATACTCCTTGAAAGACAGAGCAAAAGCTTGGCTACATTCACTACCAGCTGGATCCATTACAACTTGGAACGCTCTAGCCACAAAATTCCTTGCAAAATACTTTCCACCAGCCAGAACTGCAAAGTTGAGGAATGACATCACATCCTTTGTGCAGCAAGATTCAGAATCCATGTACGAAGCTTGGGAAAGGTACAAAGATTTGCTCCGGAAATGTCCTCACCATGAGATTCCAAAATGGCTTCAAGTCCAAACTTTCTATAATGGACTTTCTGGACTGATGAGAACCACAATCGATGCTGCTGCTGGAGGAGCTTTGATGGCAAAAGGAGAAGATCAAGCCTGGGACCTAATCGAAGAAATGGCTAACAACAATTCCTTATGGCCAACATAAAGGAGCTTAATTCAAAGAATTGCAGGAATCTATGAAGTTGGAGCCAATACAGCAGTCAG
>SKCR01015542.1:5000-68736 GCA_019454045.1 Zanthoxylum bungeanum
CAACATCACATGGCAATCTCATGAACATATTTCAATCCTATGATATGGAAAACTAAGAACAACCTAATCATGCTTGAGTACTATCTCATGAACCTATTAACCAAATAACCTGCTAACAGCCTAATCATGCTTGAATACAATCCCAAGAACACATGGAATGGATAAATGCAGGAATACAAATAATACGGTTGGCTATATAACACAAGAAAGATCAATCAAGAGGCAATTATGCATGAATATGATAAGACAGACTCAGTTCAGTGTGTGCGCGTTCGTGTAGCGTTCGTAAACGCGTTCGAACGGTAAACAGAAGGTTCGCGTTCGTGTAGCGTCCGAGAACGCGTTCGAATGAAACCAGACCTGATACATTATGAAACTAAGAAAGTGCGTGTGCGTTCGTGTAGCGTTCGTAAACGTGTTCGAACGGTAAATAGAATGTTCGCGTTCGTATGGCGTTTGATAACGCGTTCGAACGGAAATGAAACAGAATGCTCTCGTTCGTGTGGCGTTTGTGAACGCGTTCGAACGGAAATGAAATAGAATGCTCACGTTCGTATGGCGTTCGTGAACGCGTTCGAACAGAAATAAGACCTGATGCATGACAAGGCAAAATACATGCGCGTTCGAGTTGCGTTCGTAAACGCGTTCGAACGGGAACAGATCTGATGCATGAAATAGGACGCAATACATAAACGATAAAATAAAGGGGCGCGGCGAAGTACTACCGTAAAGGTGGCCTTTTGGGGCTCTTTATCTCTCAAAGAGAGGACCTTTAGACCAACATACTAAGCCCATGCGCTTGACTGAATCATGCATACATAGAATGAAAAGTAATAATACTAAACATAGTTTGCCCGATTGAACGTATCTTGTATCCAACCGAACACACATCAACCGGTGCGGCAAAGCCTCATGGTAAAGGGCTTTAGCCCCTCCCCATAGGGGATCTCACATCGCACTTACTAAGCCCATGCACTCGGTTGAATCATGCATACGAAAATAAAGACAATCATATCAAACTAAGTATGTCCGATTGAACGTATTTCGCATTCAACCGAACACACATCAATCGGTGCGGCAGAGCATCGTGGTGAAGGATTTTATCCCTCCAATTAGGGAACCTTTCATCGCACTTACTAAGCCCATGCACTCGATCGTATCATATGAGAATAAACAACATGCAGAATTTAAATGACAAGAATTAAATAAACCAAAGCAACACAAAACAAGAGAAGGTGACGTTTACTCAAGTGGTACGTGGAGTTGTGTCCCAAGTACAGACCGCACTACCGTCCATTCGGATTCGGCTACGGAATTTACGTCTGGGTTTCCATCCTATATACCACAAGAGACAACACTCTTCCATTCATCCAATACCCACAACACGCATCCATAAACGACTCTCATGTGAATACAATTCAATAATAAAAGAAACGAATATAAACTAATGAAAAAGTGCCCTCAGGTCTAACCTTTTAAGTCGTCTCTCGGACTCACGTTTCACGAAGATCGGAAGGGGTAAAGCTCCTCAACTCTTCCGGTTCACTGGTTCACTGCTCTCGTTCGTTATCTTACTGTTTTGGGTCGTCGTCCTCCGTCTTTTGCTGATGTTTTGGCTCCGATTTACCGCCGCTACTAATGTTTTGCTGCTGTATTTTAGTTACTGTGTTTGGGATGTTTTGGCTACTGTTTTGGGTGTTATTTTCGGTGGGGTTATGGTGTGGTTCGGGGGCTGTTTTATGTGTGTGTCTAGGGCTGCTTGGGATGTGTTTTTCGGTGAGGTGAGGGGGAGTTGTGTCTATGAGCTTGGGTGTTTCTTATGTGAATCAGCTAGCTAGCTTTGAGAAGGTTGGTGAAGGGTTCTTTTTATAGGCAAAGGGTTAGGCTTGACAAGGAAAGGGATTTGTGTATTTAAAAAGGGATATGATTTGGTGTTGGATTAGGGAGGTTAAATATTTAGTTTATGTTGATTAGGCATACAATATTTTATGTTTGGGAATAATATATTGGTTGATTGATTTTAACTTGGTATGATTATATTTGATTGGTTTAGATTAGGCATTTAGTTTGTTGATTGATTTTAATTAGGCATGCAATTTCTTTAATTTGTGTAAGTATTTTATTTAATTTGGTATGTGATTTTTATATTTGTTTTGATTTCACCATGTGTTAAATAGTGTTTTAAGTGGGCTTGGGCATGTGGGCCAAGGTTGGGGCGAATTGGGCTTAATGTGAGGCTAGCAGCAAAACCAGAATTACCGACACCGTTCGAACGCAGCACGAACGCCCGCAATCTGTTTGACGTTCGAATGTATACACGAACGTAGCACCAACGAAAACAGTGAACCTTGTTTATTCTGAATTCCCCTTCCGATGTCCGTTTTCCGTGACCTCCGTGACTTAAAAGGTAGTGTCTCCAAAATGAGACTCATCATAGGGACTTATGCGTAAAAATGCATTGCCTACAGTCGCCCCCACTTTGATGGGACTTGTGTAATGTGCAACAGTGACAATCCTATCAAAGTTATGCAATGCATTTTCACTTACCTGGCTCGCCAGCTGCCACTTGACTTACCATGTGTTGAGTTGAGTACTGCGGCGGACCTCGATCCTGGGACGCGTCCCAATAATTGTAACTGACAACGGGGGCACCTCGGCCCTGGGCACCTCGACCCAACACCGCTGACTATAGGGACCTCGCCCTAGAACTGATGATGTAGTGGGCACCTCGACCCGGAACTACAATGGACAACGGGGGCACCTCGACCCTGGGCACCTCGACCCAACACCGCTGACCATAGGGACCTCGCCCTAGAACTGATGATGTAGTGGGCACCTCGACCCTGGGCACCTCGACCCCCGGAACTACAATGGACAACGGGGGCACCTCGACCCTGGGCACCTCGACCCAACACCGCTGACTATAGGGACCTCGCCCTCGAACTGATGATGTGTCTCCATACCTGGAGATGACATGATATGGGCCTCGCCCCTAAGCTGATATGGGCCTCGCCCCTTGGGACTCATCCGAAAAACTGAAATTGCTTTGGCGTTGCTTGGCTCATTCCTGCCGCTTCTCCTTTCTTTGAACCTGCGAGCACAAAACAGAAACAAACACAAAGGTATGCAATGCATTTTCACTTACCTGGCTCGGCTGCCGCCTCAGGTTGAGTTGGATGGTGAGGTGCTGCGACCCCTGGTTCATTCCCGAACCGTGCTTCCATTCTTGGAGTGCCACTCTCGGCCTGTTCATTCCTGAACTGTACTTCCATTCCTGGAGTGCCATTCCCGGCTTGTTCATTATTGAACTCTGCTCTATTCTCGGATTCCGTTTCCCGGCTTTTTCATTCTCGAACTGTGTTGAGATGAGGCTTTATTCCTCCCGAGCTTTATTCCCGAACTGTTGAGATGAGGCTTTATTTCCGTACTGAGCTTTATTCCTGAACTGCTGACTGTGTAGAGATAGGGCTTTATTCCATGATTGTTTGGACTATGGGCTTTATTCCCGAACTGTATTGAGATGAGGCCATATTCCCCTGTACTTTGTTCCTGAACTGTTGCGATGAGGCTTTATTCCTCCCGAGCTTTATTCTCGAACTGTTGAGATGAGGCTTTATTCTCCCGAGCTTTGTTCCCGAACTGTGTTGACATGAGGCTTTCTTCCCCTTGAGCTTTGTTCTCAAACTATACTGACATGAGGCTTTATTCTCTCGAGCTTTGTTCTCTGATCTGAGCTGACTGTGTTCTTGAACTGTATTGAATGCAGGCCTTCTTCCTGAACTGAACTGAATGTAGGCTTTCTTCCTGAACTGCACTGAGTGTGGGCTTTATTTCCGAACTGAACTGGCATGAGGCTTTCTTCCCCTTGAGCTTTATTCTCAAATTATACTGACATGAGGCTTTCTTCCCCTTGAGCTTTGTTCTCAGACTATACTGTCGTGAGGCTTTCTTCCCCTTGAGCTTTGTTCTCAAACTAATTGACATGAAGCTTTTATTCCCTTGGGCTTTGTTCCCTGACTGTGTTAACTGTGGGCTTTGTCCCCGAGCTGTTACTGTAAGTTGTTCATTCCTGAACTGTTATCGTGAGGTGGTTCATTCCCGAACCGTGCTTCCATTCTTGGAGTGCCATTCTCGGTCTGTCCATTCTTGAACTCTGCTCCATTCTTGGATTGCCATTCTCGGCTTGTTCATTCTTGAACTGTCCATTCCCGGACTATATCTCCATTCTCGGAGTGCCATTCTATGCATGCTCATTCTTGAGCTGTCCATTCCCGGACTATATCTCCATTCTCGGAGTGTCATTCTCGGCGTGCTCGTTCTCGAGCTGTCCATTCCCGGACTATATCTCCATTCTCGGAGTGCCATTCTCGGCGTGCTCGTTCTCGAGCTGTCCATTCCCGGACTATATCTCCATTCCCGGAGTACCATTCCCGGCGTGCTCATTCCCGAGCGTGCTCATTCCGAGCTGTCCATTCTCGGACTGTAATGATCTGATGTAATATGGGCCTCGCCCCCAGAATGCCATTCTCGGCAGAACTGAAACTGATGTGATATGGGCCTCGCCCCCAGAATGCCATCCTCGGCTGAAACTGATCTGATCTCAATATGGGCTTCGACCCTGGGACTCATTCCCAAACTGTGTTTGATGTGGGCCTCGACCCTGGGACTCATCCCCAAAACTGATGTTGAAGTGGGCCTCTGCCCCAACTGTTACTTACATGGGCCTCGCCCCCAGATTGATGCTGATGTGGGTCTCAACCCTCGGATTCATTCCAAAATTCTGCTGATGCGGGACTCGGCCCTGGTATTCATTCCCTGGATTCATTCCAAAATTCTGCTGATGTGGGCCTCGACCCTGGGATTCATTCCAAAATTCTGCTGATGTGGGCCTTGGCCGCAGAATGATGTGGGCTTCGCCCTAAACTGATATTGATATGGGCGACGCCGTTCCTAGGCTCGCGACCTAGTTGGGAAATACTATAATATGGAGTCGCCACCTGGTGTGAACCGGGACAAAGATTTAAGGCCGCACTCACCCCTCGCAAGGGAAGACCTCAAACCGTTGGGTTCGGAATGGTCCCTTACTCATGTCACTTGTAATGAAATGATTTATGTAATAATTTAATTAAGCTTAAGTAACATTTATTTCCAAAAATATCATGCTTCTAGATTCATGTACATACATCAACAAGTTCATCACAACATGCAACATCACATGGCAATCTCATGAACATATTTCAATCCTATGATATGGAAAACTAAGAACAACCTAATTATGCTTGAGTACTATCTCATGAACCTATTAACCAAATAACCTGCTAACAGCCTAATCATGCTTGAATACAATCCCAAGAACACATGGAATGGATAAATGCAGGAATACAAATAATACGGTTGGCTATATAACACAAGAAAGATCAATCAAGAGGCAATTATGCATGAATATGATAAGACAGACTCAGTTCAGTGTGTGCGCGTTCGTGTAGCGTTCGTAAACGCGTTCGAACGGTAAACAGAAGGTTCGCGTTCGTGTAGCGTCCGAGAACGCGTTCGAACGAAACCAGACCTGATACATTATGAAACTAAGAAAGTGCGTGTGCGTTCATGTAGCGTTCGTAAACGCGTTCGAACGGTAAACAGAATGTTCGCGTTCGTATGGCGTTTGATAACGCGTTCGAACGGAAATGAAACAGAATGCTCTCGTTCGTGTGGCGTTTGTGAACGCGTTCGAACGGAAATGAAACAGAATGCTCACGTTCGTATGGCATTCGTGAACGCGTTCGAACAGAAATAAGACCTGATGCATGACAAGGCAAAATACATGCGCGTTCGAGTTGCGTTCGTAAACGCGTTCGAACGGGAACAGATCTGATGCATGAAATGGGACGCAATACATAAACGATAAAATAAAGGGGCGCGGCGAAGTACTGCCGTAAAGGTGGCCTTTTGGGGCTCTTGATCTCTCAAAGAGAGGAGCTTTAGACCAACATACTAAGCCCATGCGCTCGACTGAATCATGCATACATAGAATGAAAATTAATAATACTAAACATAGTGTGCCCGATTGAACGTATCTTGTATCCAACCGAACACACATCAACCGGCGCGGCAAAGCCTCGTGGTAAAGGGCTTTAGCCCCTCCCCATAGGGGATCTCACATCGCACTTACTAAGCCCATGCACTCGGTTGAATCATGCATACGAAAAAAAGACAATCATATCAAACTAAGTATGTCCGATTGAACGTATTTCGCATTCAACCGAACACACATCAATCGGTGCGGCAGAGCATCGTGGTGAAGGATTTTATCCCTCCAATTAGGGAACCTTTCATCGCACTTACTAAGCCCATGCACTCGATCGTATCATACGAGAATAAACAACATGCAGAATTTAAATGACAAGAATTAAATAAACAAAAGCAACACAAAACAATAGAAGGTGCCGTTTACTCAAGTGGTACATGGAGTTGTGTCCCAAGTACAGACCGCACTACCGTCCATTCGGATTCGGCTACGGAATTTACGTCTGGGTTTCCATCCTATATACCACAAGAGACAACACTCTTCCATTCATCCAATACCCACAACACGCATCCATAAACGACTCTCATGTGAATACAATTCAATAATAAAAGAAACGAATATAAACTAATGAAAAAGCGCCCTCAGGCCTAACCATTTAAGTCGTCTCTCGGACTCGCGTTTCACGAAGATCGGAAGGGTAAAGCTCCGCAACTCTTCCGGTTCACTGGTTCACTGCTCTCGTTCGTTGTCTTACTGTTTTGGGTCCTCGTCCTCCGTCTTTTGCTGCTGTTTTGGCTCCGATTTACCGCCGCTACTACTGTTTTGTTGCTGTATTTTAGTTACCGTGTTTGGGATGTTTTGGCTACTGTTTTGGGTGTTATTTTCGGTGGGGTTATGGTGTGGTTCGGGGGCTGTTTTATGTGTGTGTCTAGGGCTGCTTGGGATGTGTTTTTCGGTGAGGTGAGGGGGAGTTGTGTCTATGAGCTTGGGTGTTTCTTATGTGAATCAGCTAGCTAGCTTTGAGAAGGTTGGTGAAGGGTTCTTTTTATAGGCAAAGGGTTAGGCTTGACAAGGAAAGGGATTTGTGTATTTAAAAAGGGATATGATTTGGTGTTGGATTAGGGAGGTTGAATATTTAGTTTATGTTGATTAGGCATACAATATTTTATGTTTGGGAATAATATATTGGTTGATTGATTTTAACTTGGTATGATTATATTTGATTGGTTTAGATTAGGCATTTAGTTTGTTGATTGATTTTAATTAGGCATGCAATTCTTTAATTTGTGTAAGTATTTTATTTAATTTGGTATGTGATTTTTATATGTTTTGATTTCACCATGTGTTAAATATGTGTTTTAAGTGGGCTTGGGCGTGTGGGCCAAGGTTTGGGCGAATTGGGCTTAATGTGAGGCTAGCAGCAAAACCAGAATTACCGACACCGTTCGAACGCAGCACGAACGCCCGCAATCTGTTTGACGTTCGAACGTATACACGAACGTAGCACCAACGAAAACAGTGAACCTTGTTTATTCTGAATTCCCCTTCCGATGTCCGTTTTCCGTGACCTCCGTGACTTAAAAGGTAGTGTCTCCAAAATGAGACACATTATAGGGACTTATGCGTAAAAATGCAGTGCCTACAGTCACCCCCACTTTGATGGGACTTGTGTAATGTGTAACAGTGACAATCCTATCAATGTTATGCAATGCATTTTCACTTACCTGGCTCGCCAGCTGCCACTTGACTTACCATGTGTTGAGTTGAGTACTGCGGCGGACCTCGATCCTGGGACGCGTCCCAATAATTGTAACTGACAACGGGGGCACCTCGGCCCTGGGCACCTCGACCCAACACCGCTGACTATAGGGACCTCGCCCTAGAACTGATGATGTAGTGGGCACCTCGACCCGGAACTACAATGGACAACGGGGGCACCTCGACCCTGGGCACCTCGACCCAACACCGCTGACCATAGGGACCTCGCCCTAGAACTGATGATGTAGTGGGCACCTCGACCCTGGGTACCTCGACCCGGAACTAACAATGGACAACGGGGGCACCTCGACCCTGGGCACCTCGACCCAACACCGCTGACTATAGGGCCCTCGCCCTCGAACTGATGATGTGTCTCCATACCTGGAGATGACATGATATGGGCCTCGCCCCTAAGCTGATATGGGCCTCGCCCCTAAGCTGATATGGGCCTCGCCCCTTGGGACTCATCCCGAAAACTGAAATTGCTTTGGTGTTGCTTGGCTCATTCCTGCCGCTTTCTCCTTTCTTTGAACCTGCGAGCACAAAACAGAAACAAACACAAAGGTATGCAATGCATTTTCACTTACCTGGCTCGGCTGCCGCCTCAGGTTGAGTTGGATGGTGAGGTGCTGCGACCCCTGTTTCATTCCCGAACAGTGCTTCCATTCTTGGAGTGCCACTCTCGGCCTGTTCATTCCTGAACTGTACTTCCATTTCTGGAGTGCCATTCCCGGCTTGTTCATTCTTGAACTCTGCTCTATTCTCGGATTGCTGTTCCCGGCTTGTTCATTCTCGAACTGTGTTGAGATGAGGCTTTATTCCTCCCGAGCTTTATTCCCGAACTGTTGAGATGTGGCTTTATTTCCGTACTGAGCTTTATTCCTGAACTGCTGACTGTGTAGAGATAGGGCTTTATTCCATGATTGTTTGGACTGTGGGCTTTATTCCCGAACTGTATTGAGATGAGGCCATATTCCCCTGTACTTTGCTCCCGAACTGTTGCGATGAGGCTTTATTCCTCCCGAGCTTTATTCTCGAACTGTTGAGATGAGGCTTTATTCCTCCCGAGCTTTGTTCCCGAACTGTGTTGACATGAGGCTTTCTTCCCCTTGAGCTTTGTTCTCAAACTATACTGACATGAGGCTTTATTCCTCTCGAGCTTTGTTCTCTGATCTGAGCTGACTGTGTTCTTGAACTGTATTGAATGCAGGCCTTCTTCCTGAACTGAACTGAATGTAGGCTTTCTTCCTAAACTGCACTGAGTGTGGGCTTTATTTCCGAACTGAACTGGCATGAGGCTTTCTTCCCCTTGAGCTTTGTTCTCAAATTATACTGACATGAGGCTTTCTTCCCCTTGAGCTTTGTTCTCAGACTATACTGTCATGAGGCTTTCTTCCCCTTGAGCTTTGTTCTCAAACTATACTGACATGAGGCTTTTATTCCCTTGGGCTTTGTTCCCTGACTGTGTTAACTGTGGGCTTTGTAACCGAGCTGTTACTGTAAGTTGTTCATTCCTGAACTGTTATCGTGAGGTGGTTCATTCCCGAACCGTGCTTCCATTCTTGGAGTGCCATTCTCGGCCTGTCCATTCTTGAACTCTGCTCCATTCTTGGATTGCCATTCTCGGCTTGTTCATTCTTGAAGTGTCCATTCCCGGACTATATCTCCATTCTCGGAGTGCCATTCTCGGCATTCTCATTCTTGAGCTGTCCATTCCCGGACTATATCTCCATTCTCGGAGTGTCATTCTCGGCATGCTCGTTCTCGAGCTGTCCATTCCCGGACTATATCTCGATTCTCAGAGTGCCATTCTCGGCGTGCTCATTCTCGAGCTGTCCATTCCCGGACTATATCTCCATTCCCGGAGTGCCATTCCCGGCGTGCTCATTCCCGAGCTGTCCATTCTCGGACTGTAATGATCTGATGTAATATGGGCCTCGCCCCAGAATGCCATTCTCGGCATAAACTGAAACTGATGTGATATGGGCCTCGCCCCCAGAATGCCATCCTCGGCCGAAACTGATCTGATCTCAATATAGGCTTCGACCCTGGGACTCATTCCCAAACTGTGTTTGATGTGGGCCTCGACCCTGGGACTCATCCCCAAAACTGATGTTGAAGTGGGCCTCGGCCCCAACTGCTACTGACATGGGCCTCGCCCCCAGATGATGCTGTGATGTGGGTCTCAACCCTCAGATTCATTCCAAAATTCTGCTGATGCGGGCCTCGGCCCTGGGATTCATTCCAAAATTCTGCTGATGTGGGCCTCGACCCTGGGATTCATTCCAAAATTCTGCTGATGTGGGCCTCGGCCCTGGGATCCATTCCCTGGATCCATTCCAAAATTCTGCTGATGTGGGCCTTGGCCGCAGAATGATGTGGGCTTCGCCCTAAACTGATATTGATATGGGCGACGCCGTTCCTAGGCTCGCGACCTAGTGGGGAAATACCAAATAATATGGAGTCGCCACCCGGTGTGAACCGGGACAAAGATTTAAGGCCGCACTCACCATTGGGTTCGGAATGGTCCCTTACTCATGTCACTTGTAATGAAAGGATTTATGTAATAATTTAATTAAGCTTAAGTAACATTTTTCCCAAAAATATCATGCTTCTAGATTCATGTACATACATCAACAAGTTCATCACAACATGCAACATCACATGGCAATCTCATGAACATATTTCAATCCTATGATATGGAAAAACTAAGAACAACCTAATCATGCTTGAGTACTATCTCATGAACCTATTAACCAAATAACCTGCTAACAGCCTAATCATGCTTGAATACAATCCCAAGAACACATGGAATGGATAAATGCAGGAATACAAATAATACGGTTGGCTATATAACACAAGAAAGATCAATCAAGAGGCAATTATGCATGAATATGATAAGACAGACTCAGTTCAGTGTGTGCGCGTTCGGTGTAGCGTTCGTAAATGCGTTCGAACGGTAAACAGAAGGTTCGTGTTCGTGTTGTAGCGTCCGAGAACGCGTTCGAACGAAACCAGACCTGATACATTATGAAACTAAGAAAGTGCGTGTGCGTTCGTGTAGCGTTCGTAAACGCGTTCGAACGGTAAATAGAATGTTCGCGTTCGTATGGCGTTTGATAACGCGTTCGAACGGAAATGAAACAGAATGCTCTCATTCGTGTGGCATTTGTAAACGCATTCGAACGGAAATGAAACAGAATGCTCACGTTCGTATGGCATTCGTGAACGCGTTCGAACAGAAATAAGACCTGATGCATGACAAGGCAAAATATATGCGCGTTCGAGTTGCGTTCGTAAATGCGTTCGAACGGGAACAGATCTGATGCATGAAATGGGACGCAATACATCAACGATAAAATAAAGGGGCGCGGCGAAGTACTGCCGTAAAGGTGGCCTTTTGGGGCTCTTGATCTCTCAAAGAGAGGACCTTTAGACCAACATACTAAGCCCATGTGCTCGACTGAATCATGCATACATAGAATGAAAAGTAATAATACTAAACATAGTGTGCCCGATTGAACGTATCTTGTATCCAACCGAACACACATCAACCGGCGCGGCAAAGCCTCGTGGTAAAGGGCTTTAGCCCCTCCCCATAGGGGATCTCACATCGCACTTACTAAGCCCATGCACTCGGTTGAATCATGCATACGAAAATAAAGACAATCATATCAAACTAAGTATGTCCGATTGAACGTATTTCGCATTCAACCGAACACACATCAATCGGTGCGGCAGAGCATCGTGGTGAAGGATTTTATCCCTCCATTAGGGAACCTTTCATCGCACTTACTAAGCCCATGCACTCGATCGTATCATACGGGAATAAACAACATGCAGAATTTAAATGACAGAATTAAATAAACCAAAGCAACACAAAACAAGAGAAGGTGCCGTTTACTCAAGTGGTACGTGGAGTTGTGTCCCAAGTACAGACCGCACTACCGTCCATTCGGATTCGGCTACGGAATTTACGTCTAGGTTCCATCCTATATACCACAAGAGACAACACTCTTCCATTCATCCAATACCCACAACACGCATCCATAAACGACTCTCATGTGAATACAATTCAATAATAAAAGAAACGAATATAAACTAATGAAAAAGTGCCCTCAGGTCTAACCTGTTAAGTCGTCTCTCGGACTCGCGTTTCACGAAGATCGGAAGGGGTAAAGCTCCGCAACTCTTCCGATTCACTGGTTCACTGCTCTCGTTCGTTGTCTTACTGTTTTGGGTCGTCGTCCTCCGTCTTTTGCTACTGTTTTGCTGCTGTATTTTAGTTACCGTGTTTGGGATGTTTTGGCTACTGTTTTGGGTGTTATTTTCAGTGGGGTTATGGTGTGGTTCGGGGGCTGTTTTATGTGTGTGTCTAGGGCTGCTTGGGATGTGTTTTTCGGTGAGGTGAGGGGGAGTTGTGTCTATGAGCTTGGGTGTTCTTATGTGAATCAGCTAGCTAGCTTTGAGAAGGTTGGTGAAGGGTTCTTTTTATAGGCAAAGGGTTAGGCTTGACAAGGAAAGGGATTTGTGTATTTAAAAAAGGGATATGATTTGGTGTTGGATTAGGGAGGTTGAATATTTAGTTTATGTTGATTAGGCATACAATATTTTATGTTTGGGAATAATATATTGGTTGATTGATTTTAACTTGGTATGATTATATTTGATTGGTTTAGATTAGGCATTTAGTTTGTTGATTGATTTTAATTAGGCATGCAATTTCTTTAATTTGTGTAAGTATTTTATTTAATTTGGTATGTGATTTTTATATTTGTTTTGATTTCACCATGTGTTAAATATGTGTTTTAAGTGGGCTTGGGCGTGTGGGCCAAGGTTTGGGCGAATTGGGCTTAATGTAAGGCTAGCAGCAAAACCAGAATTACCGACACCGTTTGAACGCATCATCGAACGCAGCACGAACGCCCGCAATCTGTTTGAAGTTCGAACGTATACACGAACGTAGCACCAACGAAAACAGTGAACCTTGTTTATTCTGAATTCCCCTTCCGATGTCCGTTTTCCGTGACCTCCGTGACTTAAAAGGTAGTGTCTCCAAAATGAGACTCATCATAGGGACTTATGCGTAAAAATGCAGTGCCTACAGAAAGCTTACAGCGACGACACCTACAAACGTCATTTACACATATATGCAATCACACAAAAATAAAACAGTCATGATAGTTATACATAACATTGTCCTCAAAGATTGCTCAATAGTGAAACCAAAAATCTTTCAAAGTATCCAACACAACTCAAATCTAAGTTCTTGAATAAATCATCTAAGCCAGACTTACAGTGTGTGTGTGTATGGGTTTGATCACAGCTTGAATCCTAAGAAAGCCAACTCAGTGATTTAGTCTCAAAAATTGGGATCCGATCGGTCAAACCAACCTAAATATCTCAAAAGTACTATGTATTTGCCTATTAAGCTCGATATGGTACAAATTCTATTTTTTCTTTTTCTTTGACTCACCTACACTTAAGGTAGCATTTCTCCTCATGGTGGCCTTAAATTCTGTGTAACGAATGGTAGTCTCTACTATCATTGCATTGTAGTACTGTTACAACATGGGATGAGTGTTACGTAATATAAATTATGTTTGAGCACATATACCTTCATGGAATGACTTTGGGAACAAACGGTAAATTCTTCAAAATTCTTATACGAAACTTTATGATGCTCTATTCCGGACAGCTCATGGTATTTACACCCTATCTTTCTCATATGATCTCTGATTTTTATGAATTTTATATCGTCAGAAAGATAAGATCGAGATCTACAACTTTCACGTTGAACATGTTTCCAAATTCAAACTAGAAGTAAGCCAAAATTATAGATTAAAAATTCAGATGAATAGTACCCGAGGGTCATTCTAGTAGATTCTCAAAATTTCTTCAAAATTCTACACTTTTCCACATTATTCCTAATATCAATTAAGTCCTAGTATAAAAAGAGGGCTACTATTCAATATTTTAAAAATTAGAAAGAAAAGAGAGAAAGAAGAAGAAGAAGAAGAAAATAGGAAGAAGAATGAGATGAAAGAAAGAACAAGAAACAAGGGTAATTTGCTAATGCATCAAGAAAATGAGTGTAGCACTCATGGAAACCTTGAAAGATGCATAAATTCACAAGAGAAGAGGTAAGACCAACTTGACCCAAATTTGAAATTGTGAAATCTTGATAATATGAGCATATGTTGATGTTATTGGCATGTTAGGGATTGTGTATTGGTGATTGACAAGGAGATAAATTGGTTATATAATTAAGTGTTCGATTTTTTTTTTGGAAAATCTTAAAGGTTTAATAAAGTGATAAGAACAATGAGATTAAAGAGTATTTGAAGATGATATGACGATGTTATAAGATATTTATTGAGGATGTTTGCTTGTGTGGAATGTTTGGATGAAATATTGAGCAAATCGAGTATGAAAGAATGAAGTTAAGATCAGAATTTGGACTTGCGTCGCGACGCGATCAGAGAAATTTCTCAGATATGATTCGCAAGGTTTTGCGTCACGACGCGTACTGGAAAAGTATGGGTATGTTTCTGGACGATGCATGTCGCGTGGTTAAAAATTCCCCAAATCAGTTTCAAACCATCTCAGTTTCACCCGAACATATTAGAGGCTACCCTATAAGTCTCATATAAACTCGTATGTACATATTATATCATGATAAGAGTACGATATCCTCAGAGTGATAACGCTTACTTGAATAAGAAAATTTTAGCCTGATTCTGTAGTATGTTTCTTTGTCCATTTCTAATCTAGTTTATCAAATGTAGATCATCGCAGGAACCAGAGTTTTCTCAGCAAGCGAGTAATGCCAGCCAGATTCCAACCAGTGAGTGGACACTTTATTTTAAGTTGATTTCCATTATGTTGTTGACTATATTAGACTTACTTTTCGCTTTTAGGGCGTTAGCCAATTTTATTATCAATTATATTTTGTTTATCATGTTTTAAGAAATGTTTTCTAGACATGAGTTTTATATTTTTGAGGCATAGGGGAAAAACCCACCTCAGTATGTAACTTGTTACAAACTTGGAATTGAAGGATGACATGTGCACATGTAAAGGACTGGGGGGATGGCGGTACATAACGCCCCCATATCCTAGTTCAGGACTAAGGATGATAGATGCCCCTAGATAATAGTTTCAGAGCTTGGAGGGTAGCATAGATCCGCACCCCCAGTTCTAGTTCAGTTGCTTGGGGGACGGCGATACGTAACACCCCAAGACCACTAGTTTCAGTGACAATAGTGGCATGCTTTGGGAGACGGCAATACGTAATGCCCCAAAGTCATGGATTTGCACTCCTGGCTCTAGTTAGGCGTATGGGGGGACAACGATACGTAACTGTTGGACATATATGACCTATAGCATCACTATTTGTACATAACAAGGTGTTGTTGTACAAATTAACTATGTGACAAAGGAAATTGCTCTTTTATCATTTGTAATTGGATTACCTGGATATATAAATGATAAAAGTCCTTATGATTAGTTCCGGATTAATAAGATATGAGACAGTATTAATCCACAAAGATTTAATCATTAAATATCCCTATTCGTAGTATTATCGAGACTGGACATCGATAATGCGGAATATGCTAGTATTACACTTGTGCGTGTTATGAAAGCGTAACGGCATAGTTCTCATATATTTGGGTATTGGATACTCATGCAAGTGTAATAGGAGGTTCTGTTTACCGATGGTACGGAAACAGCTTCGCTCTGGATAGACCCCTCGGAATCCCATTAGTATTATGACTATGTGTCTATGGGAATTCGAATCAGGGTAGGTGTATTTGGTCTTAACCTGAGACTTGCATCGCTAATACTTGCGACAATCAATATACTTTGGTTTTGGTCGTCCGTGGCTTTAACATATTCTGTGTACGCCTCTTCTGGGTATACAGATAATCGTAGTGTTTTGGGTGTGATGTCAAGAAGGAAGTATCACTTCAGTCATATGGAGATGATGATCACGCAGGGATACAGAACTGGTACTTTAAGTGCTATAGCCATCGGGGAAGTATGACTAGGTCATGACTTTCCGATCATAAAGAGACTAGTTGCTAGTGATCCGATATATGCTTCGTACGGGGCAGACACAATTCCAGCCCCAGGCCTAGCATGTGACATCCAATACTGGATCATAATGCGCAATACTACGTATACTACGCCTGACAAAGATCATGTATTCCGTAGAAGAATATTTCTGGAGAATTGGGTAGGCACGGTGCTTTGTTAGAAGTCAACCATGTCTTGTAAATCGGTAAAAACGTGGTACCGGGTATGCACGTATTCAGATAGTCCGATGACCGAGTTTACTGCCAACATATCCAGGGATCTCTTGGGTCGCATCCCTAAGATCACCGATGATATTTGACTCGAACAATATTAATCTGGGATTAATTAAGAGAGAGAAAATTAATCTGGGATTAATTACGGTAAGAATTAATCTGGGAATTAATTATCAGAGAAAGAATTAATCTGTGATTAATTGCGTCGAGAATTTATCTGAGATTAAATTCGTCGAGAGAGGAGAGAACGCGATTAATTTGGAATTAATCGGTAAAATAAATTTAATAGTTAAATTAGATTTTACTATTTCATTTATTTAATCGGATTAAAATAATATATTAGATATATATTAAATGAAATCGGATTTCAACGCGGAATTAAATTAGATTTTAATTCTAGCGAACAAATTAATTTGGAATTAATTCTTAAGCGACTTTAATAATAATTTTACGATGCATAATTATTTAATTAAATTAGATTTAATTACGTCGCGACGGAAAATTCGTTTAGTCGGATTAAACGAACCGGGCCCAAATTTTGTTGTGTAAGCCAACCAAATTTTGAATTAAATGGGCGAGACTCATGACTTACATCAATTGTCAACAATTGATGTAAGTGGTTGGCAATGTAATAAATTGGATTTGATATACACCACACCTACTACATACATAATACAATTAATTAAAGAATTTTGGAAATTCATTTTATTTCTCTCTCTTAGGCCGACAGAAATAAATGAAGTGAGGTGGCCAACTGGCCATTAAATACTTGGAATTTGGCAGAAAGAAATAGTTTTGCTTTTCTTTTTACTCTCTGATTTTGGCGCACAAAAAGGCACTGCTTTCTCTTCACCAAATTGGCCTCTGACTTTTACACATCTGGCCGAATGAATGAAATGAGCCATTGCTCTCTGCTTTCTTTGAGAATGCCGAAAGCAACAAAGAAGAATTGGCCTCTGACTCTTTTGAAGGTTAGCCGATTGCTTCCCTCTTTTTTGGGAAAATTTTTTTCTCCTTGCAAGATAAAATTTGTTCTATTTTATCCTTGCTAACATATAAATGAGTCAAGTGAAGGTGATAGGGATACTCACCCATGAGCTTGGAGCTTCAACATCCATAGAATTTTGAAATCCTAAATCCGATCAATGTAAGTATTCCTCAACTTTCTTGATTAATTCACACAATAATCACGCTTAGAGATCCTGTGGCATGTCTAGGACACTAACAGTAACGCCCCCATACATCAAGTTTTTTAGAGACAGATCAGTTTTCAAATATCAGGTTTTTAGAAAACAGTTTTGATGAGTGGTAAATCTATCACTATTTCCCACTCATTTAACCTAATATTTTGTATAGTTTCTCGAGTTTTGTGAACGTTTTGATGTATTTTGTGTTATTTTGCAGATAAATAAAGTTTGGAAAGCATTGGAGGCAATTTGGGGCAAAAACGGACAAAAATGCGTCAACAGGGATATTTTGGTCTTAAGCGCGTCGCGACGCCAAGCTTTCAGCGTCGCGACGTCTAAAATGCGCCGAACAGTGCTAACGTGCGCCGGGTCCACAAATCAGAATCTGAGAAAAGTGCGACTTTGCTAAAATGCGCCGTGCCACGTGTCACCATCACAGCCGATCTGCTAACATGTGCCGTGCCACGTGTCAGCATCCTACGGTGCCGACAGTCATCATCGCCACGTGTGCCACGTGTCATCCTACGTGTCTCCATGTTATCAGCCACGTCAGCAAGTCAACAAGTCAAAATTGCCACGTGTCGTGCCACATCAACATCAGCCAATCAGAAAGTGACACGTGTCGCAATTCTACGGTGCCGACAGTCTCTTTCCCACGTGTCGCCACGTCGTCGCCATGTCATCGCCACGTCAACATCAATAATTGAGTATCTAATCCTTATCTGACACGTGGCGGATAAGAATCTCAGCGACCAATCAGAAGCCGCCATGTGTCACAATAATTGAAGCCCAACCACCGCGCCACGTGTCACCTTATCAGTTTATCCAGAATCTTCAAACCGGCGAACCAGAGCGTGCCACGTCGACAACATCTGGCGTAGCGACGCTGAGGGACCTGGCGTCGCGACGCTGGAAGCCTATCCGTGCCTATAAATTGAGCTCGAGATTTCAGAATTCAGTGCACCATTCTCTCCCATTTCTTTGATGTAAATAGAGAGTTTTTCTCTCTCTAAGTTTCGTTTTAATTTTTAGTTTTTAGTTTTGTAATAATTTTAATTACTTTTTGTAATAATAGTAATTTACTTTCTTTACTTTTTACAGTTTTTACTATTCACATGAGGAGGTAACTTCCCCAGCTAGGGTGAAAGGTAATTCTTTTACTATTGCTATTTAGATTAATCTCCCTTAAAAATAATATATTCACTATTTAAAATATTGACTTAAAAAGGATACCGCTATATTGGTCGGTTGGTAATTTAATCTTAATCTGGTTTAAACCTGACTAATCAAGGATACCGCCAGATTGGTCGGTTGGTAATTTAATTTTGGTTCCGCCTTTATGGCTGGTTTATGGACAAATATTACCGCCTTAATGGCTGGTTGGACTTAATTTGACTTAATCAGGATACCGCCAGATTGGTCGGTTGGTAATATTATCACGAGTTTATATATTATTTTATGGGAGATATCTAAATTAGTAGTGGTAAAAGTAATTCCTTTTGCCTTAGCATTTTATTTTATTGTAATTTTCTTTTCAGTATTTACTTTACCGCATTTACTTTATGTCTTTTACTTTCAAGTTTTTACTAGCCCTAGTTATGTGTTGTAACTAAATAGTTATCTGGGGTTGTGATGAATGAAATCCATATCACCGTTTTATAAGGGTTAGATTATAGCTTGGGTAATATAAAGATTTATTTATTGAGTCTTAAACTTAATGCTTTTTCATTAACTGGCCATTAATAAAATTGATATGGTAAATCTAAAATGAACTAGACATAGGGATTTTAGGTTTCAGCCTTAGACTCAATAGCCCATGATCTTCCTTGAGGATAGATAACCCTTTAATAGATTTCCTTACAGGATAGAAATATACCTGTCGGGCGGGGGTAGCCATAATTGGAACTTAAACTTAATGAATCCAGATAATTTGGTTGACATAGACATATGGTTCAATTGGGTTAAACTGGGTATTTGTGTCTGACCATCGACAGAGGCTTACACATAATTTAGTATTCCAGGTTAATAAATCAATATATTACCAAACTTTAAGATAACTACTTCATCTTTAAAATGATTTGGGAAGAAATCACAACCCTAGATAGTTTTTAATATTGAATTTTCTTAAAACCTATTTTCGACAATTTATTTACTTGCTTTTAAATTTAGAATTGTCACCATTTCAAATCAATCAATCAACTTGTTAGATATTAGTAATCATTTGACCTCATAAAATTAATAGTTTAGATATTAAGTCCTCGTGGGATCGATATTTTTATACTACTTGAACGATACGTGCGCTTGCGTTATACGTGTGTGTTTACGCCGGTCAAGTTTTTGGCGCCGTTGTCGGGGACTTATTTATCTTTTATTATTAATTTAGGGGTTAGATACCT
The DNA here is from genome assembly GCA_019454045.1 of Zanthoxylum bungeanum. Taxonomy (NCBI): domain Eukaryota; kingdom Viridiplantae; phylum Streptophyta; class Magnoliopsida; order Sapindales; family Rutaceae; genus Zanthoxylum; species Zanthoxylum bungeanum. The sequence goes on from SKCR01015542.1 coordinate 24,679, forward strand.
TACTTGTCTCTAATTTCTTTTTACTTATTATTTTTATTTTTTTGTGTTTCAGGTTCTCAGAAACTTCATGAGACGAACCAGAAGCTTTGAACTCCGACCGCTTGACCCAGAAATTGAAAGAACCATCAGACAGTTGAGAAGGGAAAGGCGAGAAGGCCAAGAAGCTTTAGTCAACATAGAACCTGAACCATTGGAGGTTGCACCGCCAATTCTTATTCGAGACAGAACCATTCCGGTGATTGACAGACTCATTTCTTGTATTGTACTTCCTCCCTTACCAGCAAATGCAGGAGACATCAAAACATGCATTCAAATGATTCAGTAGTCAGTTCAGTTTGGGGGGAATGCAACTGAAGATCCTAATTCCCACATCAGCAACTTCCTGGAAGTTTGCGGCACTTTCAATTACAACCGAGAAGCTGAAGAAGCAATGAGACTGCGTGTTTTCCCATACCCCTTGAAGGACAGAGCTAAAGCTTGGCTACATTCACTACCAGCAGGTTCCATCACAACATGGAACACTTTAGCCACCAAATTTCTTGCAAAGTACTTTCCACCAGCCAGAACCGAAAAGCTGAGGAATGACATCACATCATTTGTGCAAAAAGACTCAGAAACTCTCTACGAAGCTTGGGAAAGGTACAAAGATTTACTCCGGAAATGTCCACACCATGAGATTCCAAAATGGCTTCAAGTCCAAACATTCTATAATTGACTTTCTGGAATAATGAGAACCACAATTGATACTGCTGCTGGAGGAGCTTTAATGGCAAAAGGAGAAGATCAAGCCTGGGAACTAATCGAAGAAATGGCCAACAACAATTCCTTGTGGCCAACTGAAAGGAGCATGATCCAAAGAATTGCAGGAATTTATGAAAGTGGAGCCAACACAGCAGTCAACACCAAGCTGGATCAAATATGCAAATTCATGGAGACTCTTACCACTGGATCCACAAGTTCACCATATGGAGGAATACCAGAGTCAAACCAACTTGAAGAAATGGTAAATTTTGTCAACAAAAATTTCAACAGACAAGGGAACAATCCTATTCCAACACCTACAACCCAGGGTGGAGGAATCATCCTAATTTTTCATGGAGCAACAATTGCAGGCCAACAGCGGAACTATCCACCACCTGGATTCCAGCAACATAACAAAGGCTAGGAGCAGGCAAATGAACCAGGAATAGTAGAAGTCCTGGCTTAGTTAAAAAAGTACGATGCCATCTTTCATAGCCAATCAGCTTCCATCAAAGCACTGGAGAATCAAATCGGCCAACTGGCCAATGCTCAGAGTTACAGACCACCAGTAAATCTTCCCAGTAACACAGAACCCAATCCAAGGAACCGAGGGAATGAGCAATGTCAAGCCATTACTTTGAAAAGCGGTACTAAAATCAACAAAGATGTTGGAATCAAGATGTCCCAAGAAGAAGTTCCAAAAGAAGCTGAACAACAGATGGAGGAAAAAGAAGCAAAGGAAAAAGAATCAAAGGAAATAGAACAGATCACTCCACCTCCACCTTTTCCTCAGCGTCTTCAGAAAAACAAATTGGACAAGCAGTTTGCTCGATTCCTGGAGGTTTTCAAAAAGCTGCACATCAACATCCCATTTGCAGAAGCCTTGGAAGAAATGCCCAGTTATGTCAAATTCATGAAAGACATTCTTTCACGAAAATGGAGATTGGGAGACTACGAAACAGTAGCATTAACGGAAGAATGCAACGCCATTATTTAGAGGAAACTTCCCCCAAAGTTGAAAGATCCTGGCAGTTTCACAGTTCCATGCACCATTGGAGAACATTACATCGGTAAGGCTTTATGTGATTTAGGAGCCAGTGTTAACTTGATGCCTTTTTCTATTTACAGGAAACTGCAGATTGGAGAAGCAATGCCTACCTCAGTTTCATTGTAACTTGCTGACTGAACACTTGCATTTCCAAGAGGTGTTGTTGAAGATGTGCTGGTGAATGGTGAAAGTAGACAAACTAATTCTTCCAGCAGATTTCATCATCCTTGACATGGAAGAAGACAAAGAAATACCTATCATTCTTGGGAGACCACTCTTGGCTACAGGTAAAACTGTGATTGATGTGCAAAAATGAGAACTGACCATGAAAGTGCAGGACCAAGAAGTGACCTTTAATGTTTTCAAAGCCATGAAATTTCCGAGTGATGAAAAGAAAGAAGAGAGAAGAATGCTTCAGAGTTGATGTTGTTGAAAGTATCGTTCAAAATACTGATCCAAATCCCACAGATACACTTGAAGCTTGCATCACCAACATGACTGACAGTGAGCTAGATGATGAAATAATTGGAATGTATCAACTACCTTGACAAACCATTCCGATTCAAAGCAACACCATCAGTTGAAAGCTTGGAATTGCCAAAGAAATATCGAATCAAGCCTTCGATTGAAGAACCACCACAGCTGGAGCTGAAGTCACTTCCGAGCCATCTCATGTATGCATTTCTTGGAACTCTTTCTGAATTACCTGTTATTATTTATTCTTCACTAACCATGGATCATGAAAAAAAGCTACTGAGAGTATTAAGAGAGCACAAAAGAGCCATTGGTTGGACTATAGCAGACATTCGAGGCATTAGTCCATCATTTTGCATGCACAAGATTCTGATGAATGATGAATACAAACCCACAGTGGAGCATCAACGGAGACTCAATCCAATCATGAAGGAAGTTATGAAGAAAGAAATCATCAAATGGTTGGATGCTGGCATCATTTACCCCATCTCAGACAGCAGTTGGGTGAGTCCTATGCAGTGTGTACCAAAGAAAGGAGGAATTACTGTGGTCACCAATGAAAAGAACGAGCTGATCCCAACAAGAACGGTGACTGGATGGAGAGTATGCATGGACTACATGAAACTTAACAAAGCCACGAGAAATGACCATTTTCCGCTACCATTTATTGACCAGATGTTAGACAGACTGGCAGGACATGAGTTCTATTGCTTTCTGGATAGATATTCAGGATACAATCAGATTCCATCGCACCAGAAGACCAGGAGAAAACTACTTTACATGTCCCTATGGTACTTTTGCTTTCCGCAGGATGCCATTTGGATTATGTAATGCTCCTGCTACATTTTAGCGTTGCATGATGGCCATCTTCTCAGACATGCTGGAGCAGAGTATGGAGGTTTTTATGGATGATTTTTCTGTGTTTGGAGATTCTTTTGACCATTGTTTGCAAAATTTGGAACATGTGTTACAAAGGTGCGAAGATACAAACCTGGTACTCAACTGGGAGAAATGCCACTTCATGGTGCAAGAAAGCATTGTTCTTGGACACCGGATCTCACAAAAGGGAATCGAGGTAGACAAAGCAAATATCGATACAATTGAGAAACTACCTCCACCAACATCAGTAAAAGGCATAGGAGAGTTTTCTCGGACATGCAAGATTTTACAGGAGATTTATCAAAGACTTTTCCAAGATTGCCAAATCTCTTTGCAATCTTCTGGAAAAGGATGTGTCTTTCAACTTCACCAAAGAATGCCAGGAAGCTTTCGAGATCTTAAAACAGAAGCTGATTTATGCCCCCATCATATAGCACCAGACTGGACCCTTCCATTTGAGGTAATGTGTGATGGTGATTTTGCTGTAGGTGCAGTTTTGGGACAACGCAAAGCAAAGATTTTCCACACCATTTACTACTCCAGCAGAACTCTGAATGAAGCTCAACTCAACTACACAACCACTGAAAAGGAGTTGCTGCAGTTGTGTACGCTTTTGACAAATTCCGCTCCTATCTGTTGGGTCCCAAAGTGGTGGTCTACACAGATCATTCAGCAATCAAATATCTGATCACAAAGAAAGATGCCAAACCCAGATTGATCCGTTGGATACTTCTTCTGCAAGAATTCGACGTAGAGATTCGAGACAGGAAAGGAACAGAAAACACAGGTGGCAGATCACTTATCGAGGCTCGAGAATGGAGAAACAACTGGCAAAGAATACTATCAATCAAAGAAACTTTTCCAGATGAACAGATGTTTGCCATGAAACAATAGGAAGTCCCTTGGTATGCTGACTATGTCAACTACATTGTGTCAGGAAAATGGCCGTTGGAATGGACAACTCAGCAACGAAAGAAGTTTTTCAAAGAAGTCAAGCACTATATCTGGGAGGATGAACCGTACATGTTTAAACGTGTGCTGATCAATTATTGAGACGTGTGTGTTCCACATGAGGAGGAGGTCAACAATGTTCTGCAACACTGTCATTCATCACCATACGGCGGACACTTCAGCGGAAACAAAACTGCAGCAAAAGTTCTTCAATCAGGTTTGTTCTGGCCCATACTTTTTAAAGATACTTCTCTTTTTGCTTTTCAATGTGACAGGTGCCAGAGAACGGGGAATATTTCGAGGAGAAACGAAGGACCGTTGCAAAACATTCTAGAAGTGGAAATATTCGATGTATGGGGTATTGATTTCATGGGACCCTTTGTTCCATCATTCGGAAATCTGTACATCCTGGTTGCTGTAGACTATGTCTCCAAATGGGTTGAAGCAATTGCACTACCTTCCAATGATTCAAAAGTGGTGATCAAATTCCTGAAAAAGAACATTTTCACTCGGTTCGGAACACCTCGAGCAATCATCAGCGATGGTGGCTCTCATTTCTGCAACAAATACTTCGATGCACTCCTATCCAAATACGGAGTTACTCACAAGGTTGCCACTGCTTACCATCCACAGTCAAATGGACAGGTTGAGGTTTCAAACAGGGAGATCAAGAGAATCCTAGAAAGAACCGTTGGATCAACAATGAGGGACTGGTCTAAAAAATTGGATGATGCATTATGGGCCTACCGAACAGCTTACAAGACACCCATTGGTATGTCCCCATATCGATTGGTGTTCGGGAAAGCATGTCATCTGCCAGTTGAGCTTGAACACAAGGCGTACTGGGCACTGAAGAAGTTGAATCTTGATTCACAAGCTGCAGGAGAGAAAAGACTTCACCAACTCAATGAATTGGAGGAATTTCGCCTACAAGCTTATGAGAATTCCAAATTGTACATGGAAAAGACCAAAAAATGGCATGACCGAAAAATAGTGCACAGACAGTTGGAACCAAGGCAGCAGGTGTTGTTGTACAACTCAAGGTTGAAACGTTTCCCTGGAAAGTTGAAATCTAGGTGGTCTGGACCATTTGTGATCACTCAGGTTTTACCGTATGGAGCTGTTGAGTTACTGGATCCCAATACCAACAACACATTCAAGGTTAACAGTCAGCGTGTCAAGCACTACTGGGGAGAATCATTTGAGCGACAAAAAAAGTGTCACACTTTTAGATCCAGTATAAACGATCGAGCAGTCACGTCTAGCTGACGACTTTAAACTTAGCGCTAGCAAAGAAGCAACCCATGCAATTTGTGTATATATTGTGATTTGGTGTGTTTTATTTTTCTGTGTTTAATTTTTGCAGGTTTAGTCATTTCAAGATGGAAGAACCTCTCGCAAATCTTCACAAGCAATTTCCTTCTCTCCCTCAAAAATCTCTAATGAAAATTTACAAAGCTCGCTTGGAACGAATGAGACTACTGACGATCCATGGTGTGCTCAATGACATTCGTTGGGTAATTGAAGCACGAGTCCGATTGGCAAGTGAGTCTTCTGAATCTTTTATTTCTCATCTGCCTGGTTTTGGAAGAAGCACCTATGCAAAGAAACGTGGAGCGAAGCAAATGGGTGTTTGTTTCAAATGTGCACGATGGAATTGTAATACTCGTTGTCGTTCTTTAGGAATGATGTCTGTTAATCGCGAAGACAAAATTAAATTCATTAGGGATGGCTTGAGTCAGGAGTCTTTAGATTCGTTCGAGATCTTAAAACAGAAGCTGATTTATGCCCCCATCATAATAGCACCAGACTGGACCCTTCCATTTGAGGTAATGTGTGATGCTAGTGGTTTTGCTGTAGGTGCAGTTTTGGGACAACGCAAAGCAAAGATTTTCCACACCATTTACTACTCCAGCAGAACTCTGAATGAAGCTCAACTCAACTACACAACCACTGAAAAGGAGTTGCTTGCAGTTGTGTACGCTTTTGACAAATTCCGCTCATATCTGTTGGGTCCCAAAGTGGTGGTCTACACAGATCATTCAACAATCAAATATCTGATCACAAAGAAAGATGCCAAACCCAGATTGATTCGTTGGATACTTCTTCTGCAAGAATTCGACGTAGAGATTCGAGACAGGAAAGGAACAGAAAACCAGGTGGCAGATCACTTATCGAGGCTCGAGAATGGAGAAACAACTGGCAAAGAATTATCAATCAAAGAAACTTTTCCAGATGAAAAGCTGTTTGCCATGAAACAACAGGAAGTCCCTTGGTATGCTGACTATGTCAACTACATTGTGTCAGGAAAATGGTCGTTGGAATGGACAACTCAGCAACGAAAGAAGTTTTTCAAAGAAATCAAGCACTATATTTGGGATGAACCGTACCTGTTTAAACGCTGTGCTGATCAATTATTGAGACGGTGTGTTCCACATGAGGAGGTCAACAGTGTTCTGTAACACTGTCATTCATCACCATACGGCGGACACATCAGCGGAAACAAAACTGCAGCAAAAGTTCTTCAATCAGGTTTGTTCTGGCCCACACTTTTTAAAGATGCTTATCTTTTTGCTTTTCAATGTGACAGGTGCCAGAGAACGGGGAATATTTCGAGGAGAAACGAATGACCGTTGCAAAACATTCTAGAAGTGGAAATATTCTATGTATGGGGTATTGATTTCATGGGACCCTTTGTTCCATCATTCGAAAATCTGTACATCCTGGTTGCTGTAGACTACGTCTCCAAATGGGTTGAAGCAATTGCACTACCTTCCAATGATTCAAAAGTGGTGATCAAATTCCTAAAAAGAACATTTTCACTCGGTTCGGAACACCTCGAGCAATCATCAGCGATGGTGGCTCTCATTTCTGCAACAATACTTCGATGCACTCCTATCCAAATACGGAGTTACTCACAAGGTTGCCACTGCTTACCATCCACAGTCAAATGGACAGGTTGAGGTTTCAAACAGGGAGATCAAGAGAATCCTAGAAAGAACCGTTGGATCAACAATGAGGGATTGGTCTAAAAAATTGGATGATGCATTATGGGCCTACCGAACAGCTTACAAGACACCCATTGGTATGTCCCCATATCGATTGGTGTTCGGGAAAGCATGTCATCTGCATGTTGAGCTTGAACACAAGGCGTACTGGGAACTGAAGAAGTTGAATCTTGATTCACAAGCTGCAGGAGAGAAAAGACTTCACCAACTCAATGAATTGGAGGAATTTCGCCTACAGGCTTATGAGAATGCCAAAATGTACAAGGAAAAGACCAAAAAATGCCATGACCGAAAAATATTTCACAGACAGTTGGAACCAAGGCAGCAGGTGTTGTTGTACAACTCAAGGTTGAAACTTTTCCCTGGAAAGTTGAAATCTAGGTGGTCTGGACCATTTATGATCACTCAGGTTTTACCGTATGGAGCTATTGAGTTACTGGATCCCAATACCAACAACACATTCAAGGTTAACAGTCAGCGTGTCAAGCACTACTGGGGAGAATCATTTGAGCGACAAAAAGAAGTGTCACACTTTCAGATCCAGCATAAACGATCGAGCAGTCACGTCTAGCTGACGACTTTAAACTTAGCGCTAGCAGGGAGGCAACCCATTGCAATTTGTGTATATATTGTGATTTGGTGTGTTTTATTTTTGTGTGTTTAATTTTTGCAGGTTTAGTCATTTCAAGATGGAAGAAGCTCTCGCAAATCTTCACAAGCAATTTCCTTCTCTCCCTCAAAAATCTCTAATGAAAATTTACAAAGCTCGCTTGGAACGAATGAGACTACTGACGATCCATGGTGTGCCCAATGACATTCGTTGGGTAATTGAAGCACGAGTCCGATTGGCAAGTGAGTCTTCTGAATCTTTTATTTCTCATCTGCCTGGTTTTGGAAGAAGCACCTATGCAAAGAAACGTAGAGCTAAGCAAATGGGTGTTTGTTTCAAATGTGCACGATGGAATTGTAATACTCGTTGTCGTTCTTTAGGAATGGTGTCTGTTAATCGCGAAGACAAAATTAAATTCATTAACGATGGCTTGAGTAAGGAGTCTTTAGATTCGTTCGAGATCTTAAAACAGAAGCTGATTTATGCCCCCATCATAATAGCACCAGACTGGACCCTTCCATTTGAGGTAATGTGTGATGCTAGTGATTTTGCTGTAGGTGCAGTTTTGGGACAACGCAAAGCAAAGATTTTCCACACCATTTACTACTCTAGCAGAATTCTGAATGAAGCTCAACTCAACTACACAACCACTGAAAAGGAGTTGCTTGCAGTTGTGTACGATTTTGACAAATTCCGCTCCTATCTGTTGGGTCCCAAAGTGGTGGTCTACACAGATCATTCAGCAATCAAATATCTGATCACAAAGAAAGATGCCAAACCCAGATTGATCCGTTGGATACTTCTTCTCCAAGAATTCGACGTAGAGATTCGAGACAGGAAATGAACAGAAAATCAGGTGGCAGATCACTTGTCGAAGCTCGAGAATGGAGAAACAACTGGCAAAGAATTATCAATCAAATAAACTTTTCCAGATGAACAGCTGTTTGCCATGAAACAACGGGAAGTGCCTTGGTATGCTGACTATGTCAACTACACTGTGTCAGGAAAATGGCCGTTGGAATGGACAACTCAGCAACGAAAGAAGTTTTTCAAAGAATTCAAGCACTATATCTGGGATGAACCGTACCTGTTTAAACACTGTGCTGATCAATTATTGAGACGGTGTGTTCCATAGGAGGAGGTCAACAGTGTTCTGCAACACTGTCATTCATCACCATACGGCGGACACTTCAGCGGAAACAAAATTGCAGAAAAGTTCTTCAATCAGGTTTTTTCTGGCCCACACTTTTTAAAGATGCTTATCTTTTTGCTTTTCAATGTGACAGGTGCCAGAGAACGGGGAATATTTCGAGGAGAAATGAAGGACCGTTGCAAAACATTCTAGAAGTGGAAATATTCGATGTATGGGGTATGATTTCATGGGACCCTTTGTTCCATCATTCGAAATTCTGTACATCCTGGTTGCTGTAGACTACGTCTCCAAATGGGTTGAAGCAATTGCACTACCTTCCAATGATTCAAAAGTGGTGATCAAATTCCTGAAAAAGAACATTTTCACTCGGTTCGGAACACCTCGAGCAATCATCAGCGATGGTGGCTCTCATTTCTGCAACAAATACTTCGATGCACTCCTATCCAAATACGGAGTTACTCACAAGGTTGCCACTGCTTACCATCCACAGTCAAATGGACAGGTTGAGGTTTCAAACAGGGAGATCAAGAGAATCCTAGAAAGAACCGTTGGATCAACAATGAGGGACTGGTCTAAAAAATTGGATGATGCATTATGGGCCTACCGAACAGCTTACAAGACACCCATTGGTGTGTCCCCATATCGATTGGTGTTCGGGAAAGCATGTCATCTGCCAGTTGAGCTTGAACACAAGGCGTACTGGGAACTGAAGAAGTTGAATCTTGATTCACAAGCTGCAGGAGAGAAAAGACTTCACCAACTCAATGAATTGGAGGAATTTCGCCTACAGGCTTATGAGAATGCCAAATTGTACAAGGAAAAGACCAAAAAATGGCATGACCGAAAAATAGTGCACAGACAGTTGGAACCAAGGCAACGGGTGTTGTTGTACAACTCAAGGTTGAAACTTTTCCCTGGAAAGTTGAAATCTAGGTGGTCTGGACCATTTATGATCACTCAGGTTTTACCGTATGGAGCTATTGAGTTACTGGATCCCAATACCAACAACACATTCAAGGTTAACAGTCAGCGTGTCAAGCACTACTGGGGAGAATCATTTGAGCGACAAAAAGAAAGTGTCACACTTTCAGATCCAGCATAAACGATCGAGCAGTCACGTCTAGCTGACGAATTTAAACTTAGCGCTAGCAGGGAGGCAACCCATGCAATTTGTGTATATATTGTGATTTGGTGTGTTTTATTTTTGTGTGTTTAATTTTTGCAGGTTTAGTCATTTCAAGATGGAAGAAGCTCTCGCAAATCTTCACAAGCAATTCCCTTCTCTCCCTAAAAAATCTCTAATGAAAATTTACAAAGCTCGCTTGGAACGAATGAGACTACTGACGATCCATGGTGTGCCCAATGACATTCGTTGGGTAATTGAAGCACGAGTCCGATTGGCAAGTGAGTCTTCTGAATCTTTTATTTCTCATCTGCCTGGTTTTGGAAGAAGCACCTATACAAAGAAACGTAGAGCTAAGCAAATGGGTGTTTGTTTCAAATGTGCACGATGGAATTGCAATACTCATTGTCGTTCTTTAGGAATGGTGTCTGTTAATCGCGAAGACAAAATTAAATTCATTAGGGATGGCTTGAGTAAGGAGTCTTTAGATGATATATCTTCGACTCTTGAGACGCATCCCAGTGGATATGTTCACATAGCCTTTCGCAGATTACATACACAATTTCAAAAAGAAAGACAACAGTTAAGTCTCGGGAATCTGACTCAAAAAGACCCTGTTTGCCAATTTATAAGAAAATTGGATGGGAAGCTTGTCCCTGACGCATAGACGTCAATCAAGCCGCTACTTTTTTTGTAAATATTATATCTCTTTGTCTTTTCCTAATAATTGTGATTTGTTTTGTTGTTTTCTTTTATTTTTCTCCGACAGGATCCATATATTGTTGACTATCACGATCTATTTTACTATTTTACTACTAATCGTCCTTTGGAAGATACTTATGCTATTTTTACTCACCTCGAGCAATCATCAGCGATCGAGTCTTAGCTGCAAGGAATATGCACTTAATATATGGCGGAGGCAATCTCGGACTTATGGGGATCGTTTCAAAGGCCGTACAAGAAGGATTCAGTCACGTTTTGGGAATCATCCCAAAACCCTTGGCAGAGGTAAATCTTATTGAACCATCAAACGGAGAAGAACTGATCGTACCAGGTATGTCTGAACGACTAGTGGAAATGATTAACCATGCTGATGCTTTTATTGCTTTGCCAGGTGGCTTGGGCACATTTGAGGAAATTTTTATTGTACTATCTTGGGTGAACCTGAACATACACCAGAAACCAATTGGGTTGTACAACGTTGATGGGTTTTATGATTTTCTTTGTGTGTTTCTTGATGATGCTTGGAGAAATGGGTTCATATCAAAACCTTTAAAAGAACTTCTATTTACTGCCAGAACTGCTCCAGATCTAATTGACCAACTCATTGCCTATGAACCAAAAGTTGACCCTATCATTTCAAAGATAAATTGGTCTGAGGACGATCGTGGTAAGAGGCGTCGAATTAATCTGGATCTTAACCTTTAATTTCCTGTAGATTTCAGCTAACCAGGTACGACCTTCTTAACTCTCATTTTACTGTTTAAGACATTGGGGACAATGTCTCATTTAGGTTTGGGGGAGGAAATTAGTTGATTAATATCTTGTTTTTAGTTGTATGTTGTTTTTGTTTTTGTTCCTAATTTTTTCGAAAAATAAAAAAAAAATTGAAAAATATTCAAAAATTACAAAAATATTTTGTGTTTTTTTGTGTTTTGTTTTGACTAAAAAGGTGAAATTGGTAAGAGATAGCCGAGTAAGGAGTTTCCACTCCTGAGACGTATCTCAAACCTATTTCGAAACAAGTTAATTTTTGTTTATTTCATTTTGAATTATTTAATTTGTGAATTCTCCTTAAAACGGACTAAAATGGATCTTCATATGCTCAGTTGACAGATATTATCAACATATATAGTAACATACGGACATGAGCTAAGAATTGAAAAGTTTGTAATATTCAGTGCACTAGTTTAATTTGAGGAAACATCTCAAAAAGCAATGGAGTAAAAAAAAAAAATCAATCTAAGGTCCGAGTTATTAAGTCTGTAAGGGTGTTTTAACACCTAGTGCCCTAAAACCAACTGGTTTGGGAGTCACTGGCCCAAAGCTCGTTACATGGATCGAAGATGCTGCAAAAATATATATATCGGAAGTCTGAGTAATTAAGTCCGTAGGGGTGTCTTAACACCTGGTGCCCTAAAGCCAACTGGTTTGGGAGCCACCGACCCAACACTCGTTACATAGATGGAAGATATTGTATATAAATAAAAAATAGAAAAAAAAAATCAAAGAAAAAATCAGAAAATCTGAAAAATTATTCCATTGCTGCAAAAAGGTGTGAAATCTGATAGAACTTTAGGACAAAAATATTACTCTCTTATCAACTGCACTTATGACTGTTGTGGGCAAAAATGAGTTGTTTAATATTTTGTTGGCTGTGTATATGAAGAATGGTAAAAATAATCAGAGAATTTACTTATTCGGTAATTTAGAAGGAAACAAAACAACTAGTAACTTGGAGTAGAAGTTTCACCTGATTAGTCACTAACATCTTTATTCTCTTTTCGCTTGTCTTTTTGCTTTTGTGTGCATTAGTTTTAACTAACTTTTTACTTTTGTAAAAATGTTTGTGGGTATCATTGCTGTAAACCCTCACGAGACTACAACTCGTCCACTAGGGACACCTAGGGTTTAAAGGCTTGTTGCATACGCTAAATGCAACCGTGATCCCTACGAAAGTGGCTTAGTTAATTTATTTATGTTATTTTACTCTATGTTTTGCTCGAGGACTAGCAAAATGTTAGGTTTGGGGGTGTGATGAGTGGTAAATCTATCACTATTTCCCACTCATTTAACCTAATAATTTGTATAGTTTCTCGAGTTTTGTGAACGTTTTGATGTATTTTGTGTTATTTTGCAGATAAATAAAGTTTGGAAAGCATTGGAGGCAATTTGGGGCAAAAACGGACAAAAATGCGTCAACAGGGATATTTTGGTCTTAAGCGCGTCGCGACGCCAAGCTTTCAGCGTCGCGATGTCTAAAATGCGCCGAACAGTGCTAACGTGCGCTGGGTCCACAAATCAGAATCTGAGAAAAGTTTGACTTTGCTAAAATGCGCCGTGCCACGTGTCACCATCACAGCCGATCTGCTAACATGCGCCGTGCCACCTGTCAGCATCCTACGGTGCCGACAGTCATCATCGCCACGTGTGCCACGTGTCATCCTACGTGTCTCCATGTCATCAGCCACGTCAGCAAGTCAATAAGTCAAAATTGCCACGTGTCGTGCCACATCATCATCAGCCAATCAGAAAGTGACACGTGTCGCAATTCTACGGTGCCGACAGTCTCTTTCCCACGTGTCGCCACGTCTTCGCCACATCACCGCCACGTCATCGCCACGTCAGCATCAATAATTGAGTATCTAATCCTTATCTGACACGTGGCGGATAAGAATCTCAGCGACCAATCAGAAGCCGCCACGTGTCACAATAATTGAAGCCCAACCACCGCGCCACGTGTCACCTTATCAGTTTATCCAGAATCTTCAAACCGGTGAACCAGAGCGTGCCACGTCGACAACATCTGGCGTAGCGACGCTGAGGGACCTGGCGTCGCGACGCTGGAAGCCTATCCGCGCCTATAAATTGAGCTCGAGATTTCAGAATTCAGTGCACCATTCTCTCCCATTTCTTTGATGTAAATAGGGAGTTCTTCTCTCTCTAAGTTTCGTTTTAATTTTTAGGTTTTAGTTTTGTAATAATTTTAATTACTTTTTGTAATAATAGTAATTTACTTTCTTTACTTTTTACAGTTTTTACTATCCATCATGAGGAGGTAACTTCCCCAGCTAGGGTGAAAGGTAATTCTTTTACTATTGCTATTTAGATTAATCTCCCTTAAAAATAATATATTCACTATTTAAAATATTGACTTAAAAAGGATACCGCTATATTGGTCGGTTGGTAATTTAATCTTAATCTGGTTTAAACCTGACTAATCAAGGATACCGCCAGATTGGTCGGTTAGTAATTTAATTTTGGTTCCGCCTTTATGGCTGGTTTATGGACAAATATTACCGCCTTAATGGCTGGTTGGACTTAATTTGACTTAATCAGGATACCGCCAGATTGGTCGGTTGGTAATATTATCACGAGTTTATATATTATTTTATGGGAGATATCTAAATTAGTAGTAGTAAAAGTAATTCCTTTTGCCTTAGCATTTTATTTTATTGTAATTTTCTTTTCAGTATTTACTTTACCGCATTTTTACTTTATGTCTTTTATTTTCATGTTTTTACTAACCCTAGTTATGTGTTGTAACTAAATTAGTTATCTGGGGTTGTGATGAAATCCAATATCACTGTTTTATAAGGGTTAGATTATAGCTTGGGTAATATAAAGATTTATTTATTGAGTCTTAAACTTAATGCTTTTTCATTAACTGGCCATTAATAAAATTGATCTGGTAAATCTAAAATGAACTAGACATAGGGATTTTAGGTTTCAGCCTTAGACTCAATAGCCCACGATCTTCCTTGAGGATAGATAACCCTTTAATAGATTTCCTTACAGGATAGAAATATACCTGTCGGGCGGGGGTAGCCATAATTGGAACTTAAACTTAATGAATCCAGATAATTTGGTTGACATAGACATATGGTTCAATTGGGTTAAACTGGGTATTTGTGTCTGACCATCGACAGAGGCTTACACATAATTTAGTGTTCCAGGTTAATAAATCAATATATTACCCAACTTTAAGATAACCACTTCATCTTTAAAATGATATTGGAAGAAATCACAACCCTAGATAGTTTTTAATATTGAATTTTCTTAAAACCTATTTTCGACAAATTTATTTACTTGCTTTTAAATTTAGAATCGTCACCATTTCAAATCAATCAATCAACTTGTTAGATATTAGTAATCATTTGACCTCATAAAATTAATAGTTTAGATATTAAGTCCTCGTGGGATCGATATTTTTATACTACTTGAACGATACATGCGCTTGCGTTATACGTGTGTGTTTACGCCGGTCAAGTTTTCAGAGATCAGATTTTAGAAACATTTTTCCGAAAACAGTCATTTCATAAATAATTTTCAGAATAGATCTTTCATATACAAGTTTACATAAGCAGACTTTCAAAAGCAGATTTCAGAAAAATAAGTTTTATAAAAGAGATTTCAGACAAGGTTCTTCAGAAAAGAGTTTTCGTATAAAGCTATTTTTGAAATTCCGGTTTAGAATCCAAATATTTATATAACAATATTTCAGTTTTCGTCCACTCACTTAGATCGTACAATTGTCTAACCCCCACTCCCAGTTTTCTGTTTTTGCAGGGATTCTCGGAGGACGAGCTCAGGAGGACGGATACTGATGCAGTCACTAGGTTATGAAGTCCACCAGTTCAAGTCAGAAAGAGTGAGAGTCCAGTCAGAGTCAATTAGAATTTATGTATTAATCTTGGGTTATGTAATAGTCATTGTAAGTAAGTGTTATTAAGTATACAGTTATTAGTATTGAATTTGTATTTCATGTTATCGAGTTTGGGCATTGGTCCCATAAATAAGATTTTGATTGAGAAAATAGTAAAAGTGTAGCTTATAGTTAGGAAGACAGAGGCTCAGGGGAATAGTACAGCCTATTCCCTGCCGGTAGCATCTACCAGATCGGGGATGTTACACATTCGCTCATGGGTAGCTTCACGCTTATCGGTTATAGGCGATTTATTTCTTTTTTTTTTAAAGATATTTTTTTTCTTTTCTACTCTTAATTTTTTTTTTCAAAAGATCACTCTTCTTTTTTTGCTCTAATCATATCATATATCATAAATAATTATAAACAGAGATAGATATCTAAGCAAACGGTCATTCATCTTCAAATAATTTCTTCAGCTAGTCACTTTGCTAACCACCTAAGTTCATAATGTTAGAAACATACTCTTAAGTGCATACGAGTCTGACCTAGATCGCGTACTCAAGGCATCGGATAAAAATAAATTGGGCACTTATCATTTTCTAAGATTTCATCCTAAAATAAACAAACTGTGAACTATGCTTCACTACCACATGAATAAAAATAATTTTTTTTTTATTGTTTTGATTTTTTTAATAAATAGTATGAACTAACATTACCATGCGTATATACACCAAAACTTAAAAATTTCATTGTCCTAAATGTAAAATAAATATAAAGAAACAAAGAATAAGGAACAACACTATCGTGCATGGAGAAAATCACTCAAATTCCATGACTAACCATGGGTGCCGTGAGAGAGCAAAAAGAAATAGAGAATAAGGCTTGCTTGGACGTGAGCAAGGTGAGAGAGTGAGAGAGAAATGAGACAAAATAACCTTAGCCACAAACTTCTTTTGATATTTCTAAATAAAATAATATTAAATATAATACCATATTCTTCATTTGTTTCCCAATTCACGTTCTAGCACAACAACGTGACTTTAGAACCCAAATTTAACTTAGTTACTAATAAATTCAGGGAAAACACTTAACATGAAAGTTGTAGCCTTGTGTCTAATCTTTCCAACGCCCCTTGAATCACGGAAATATGACATTTGTAGTTCAAGATATTGCCAAAATACCAACAACTGTTTGTGGAATCTGCTAAATTAATTTGGTACTAAAACTGAAAAATTATTATAAGCTCCCGTGAAGGGCTACAAGAACATCCAACCTTCTAATACATTATTATATCTATAATAGCATATCATGCATGAAAGTAATGGACACATAGTGAGAAACCGAGGTGTTACATATTTAGTGTGTATTTAAAATAAAAAAAGATATGTGCTTTCAAACATAATGACCGGATGTGAGATAAAATGTTAAAATATATATGGACTTGCACACTTTTTTTTTTTTTTTTAAAAGTAAAATAAATATTATTCATGTGACCATTAATATTTATTATTTTTGCTCTATGAGGACAAAATGGGAAAAAAATTAGGTCAATCCGTTTATTAGTAAAAAAGGATTAAAGGGTAATAAAAAAATTAAAGATGAATAAAATTTAAAAACTTAATACTAAAGATGAGAAAAGTTTAGAGGTTGGTTTTCTTTATAATAAATTATCAGAAATAAGGTTTTTTTTTTTTAATTTCTAATTTAATAATTATCAATAACAAATCTAACCAAAGTATTTTTTTAAAATTAAAATGGTATGAAGATTAATAGAGATGGTCCACGTGTATAAAAGGAAAAAAAAACCAAAATCACATGAAATATCATCTTTGACTAATTCCCAAAAATTGATGTTCGGATTTAGGAAGCCAATATCTTCTCTTCTTCTTCACCAGCACGTCGAAATTTCCAAGTAACCTCTCATCAGTTGCCTAATTTTTCCTCATATCTTTCCCCTTATATAACATCAACTTACACTTTGCAGTAAATTCACCATTAATGACAAAAAAATATATAATTTTTTATTTTTTATTTTTAAGATAAAATGGTTGAAGCTCAGCCACCGGGGTTTCGTTTTTACCCAACTGAAGAAGAATTGGTTTCATTTTATCTTCATAACAAGCTTATTGGAGGACAGAGCCAAGATCACTTGAACCGCCTCATGGACCGGATTATACCGGTTCTCAACATTTATGACTACAATCCATGGGAGCTTCCGCGTAAATACATTCTCAATTTTCTCTTATTTATTTTCGAATTTTTCTTTTTCTTTTTGAAATGTATATTTATTTTTTATTTAAATTTAATGTCCACTTTACCTTAAAATTTTGATGCTTTTTTCTCATTTGAGTTTTTCAAGAAATGGCTAAAAAACGATCAAATATATATATTTATGATGCAAATTTCATGTTAATACTTTCCTTTTAAACTTTTCATTAATATTTTAAAGATCTTTTGATTTATACAAAGATCAAGACAGGGTGAACATGATTACGCAAGATTTCGGGTGTAAAATTCTATTTTGCTACTTCAAAGTTAATTAACATGGAGTTTATATAGAATTATTGATCAAATATTATATATATAAAAAAACAGTATATCTAATTTTTCGGTTGCAGAATTTTCACAACACTTGTGCCATAGAGATCCAGAACAATGGTTCTTTTTGATAGCAAGGCAAGAGAGTAAAGCAAGTGGAGGGAGACCAAGTCGGTTGACGACGGACGGTTACTGGAAAGCCACCGGCTCTCCGGGGTTCGTTTACTCATCTAATAATAATCGCCCTGTTGGAGAGAAAAGAAGAATGGTCTTCTATCAAGAAGAGCTCCAAAAGGAAGAAAAACCGAGTGGAAAATGAACGAATACAAAGCTATTGATCAAGCCTCAACATCTGCAGCAACTCCAATGGTATATCATTATCAAACTCTACATATATATATATATATATCTATCTAATAAAAGAGAATGGTGTTGGAGGAAAGAGAGTGTATCCAACGGCTCTCTTTATGTGGCTTAATTGACGGCCCAGATCATTTCATTGGTAATTGGAGGAAAGAGAGTGAATTGATTGATGTAAATGGTCAAAAATTTTCAAAATTTCAAATTAAAAATAGAAATTTAAAATAAAATCATTTAATTAAAAATAAAATTATTTAATTCTGTAACACCGTGCCGTAGGCACGGGCCAAATACTGTAACACAGTGCCGTATGCACGGGCAAAAACTAGTATATATATATATATATATCAAAAATGATAAACATACTCCCTATTTTACCGAAAGTTTTCCCTCTCCTCTCACTGTAGCTACAGTGAATCACTTAATATATATATATATATATATTATTAGGATTTATTTTACAATATGATCTTTATCACAAGAGCTTAGAATATAATTAAAAAAATTATTCGCATGATCCAGAGAGCGTACCTGATTTAAAATCCATGATTGCAGCGGAAAATTTTGACAGATCTATTGATAGTTTGTTTTGAAGAGATCACCCTCTTCTCCCATCTTCTTGATGGTAAGAAGCTTACTCTCTCCAAATTAAGCTTCCTTGCGCCTTATGCTTATTTTCTCTCATTCCTCACTCTTCTCTTTCGTAAGATGCATGATATATGATATTGATGATTGTGGTGTGAAGGATTTATTTTCTCTCATTCCTCATTCTTCTCCATTTAGGAATGCAGATTTAACATCCATCTGATGTACCTCTAAATCATAATGAGCTACTAATGTCATGATTACTCTAAATGTATCTTTAGAAGATACATGAGAGAAAAAGTTTCAGTGTAATCAATTCCTCCTCCATGAGTAAATCAATTGGCAACTAATCTGGCTTTAAACCTCTCAATATTCCCTTAGAAGTATTTCTTGGTCTTATAGACCCATTTACAGCCAATAGGTCTACAACCTTCAGGTAATTCAACAAGCTCCCACACACCATTATATCTCATAGATTGTATTTCATCTCTCATTGTATTCCACCAAAGATCAGATTGAGAACTAGAAACAGCTTCTTTAAAAGTTGTTAGATCAGCACAATGGCTTATGTCATAATCAATCTCATTTAAATATACTTCATAACCAGAGGGAACAACAAACTGCCTTACCCTGATTGACCTTTTAAATGGAACATCTGCAACTATATCATGTAATGGCGGAACCTCGTTTACATGTATGGGTTCCTCATCCATAACTGGATTAGTCGCATGTGTAGGTTCCAATGTCTCAAACTGTATGGGTATAAGTATATGAACAATTCTGGTATGTTATCATTGATTTGAGATTTATGTATGATTATCTTTATCAGCCACATCAAATTCCAAAAACTTTGCTGTTTCTGATTTTACAATCCTTGAACCCACATTCTTTACAGTAGAATCTGTAGCCTTTAGAATGATTAGGGTATCCTATAAAATAGCAACGATTAGATTTGGATTGTAACTTACCTTCAGTGGGATTATAAATTTATACTTCTGAAAGACATCCCCAAACACGGAGGTGACTCATGCTAGGTATCCTACCAGTCCATTTTTCAAAAGGACTTCTAGAAACACACTTTCTTGGAAATCTATCGAGGATGTATAAGGCTGTTTAATTGCCTCACCCCAAAAAAAGTTTGGAAGATTTGTTCTAGACATCATACTTCTTACCATCTCTTGAATGGTGCGATTCCGCCTTTCGGCCACACCATTCTATTCAGGACTACCTGATATAGTAACTTGACTTACTATTCCACAATCTTCTAGGTATATGGCAAATGGTCCCTTTAATGGTCCACTGACCATGTTAATACCACCATCACCACCACCCCGGTCAGACCTAACAATCTTGATAATTTTTCCCAATTATTTTTCAACTCCGGTCTTGAAGATCTTGAATTTATCAAAGGCGTCAACTTTTCTTTAGTCAAGTACAGATATCCATATCGGGAAAAATCATCAATGAATGTTATATAATACTTAATTTTGTAAATTGTGGGTAAATAAGGTCCACTTATGTCTGTATGAATAATTTGTAAAAGATCGAAGCTACAAGTGGATTCCTTTTTCTTGATTTTGGTTATTTTACCCTTACAACAATCAACACATGTTTCAACGTACCAAAGTCAAGAGTATGTAGGATATCAAATTTTATTAAACTTTATACTCTTTCCCAAGAAATGTATCCAAGTCTTTTATGCCACAACATGAATGACTTTTCCTTTATTAAGGGTCATTTGGTAACTTGTTCAACATTATATGAATTGGAATAAACTTGACTTGATGCAAGCAAAGACTGTACAATCCATATGACAAAACACAATGGATGCATGAATGATTCAGATAGCTTAGAATACATTTAAAAAAATTATCCGAATGATTCAGAGAGCGTACCTCATTTAGAATCTATGAATGTAGCAAAATTTTGACAGATCTGTTGATAATTTTACTGAGGAGATCACTATCTCCCATTTTCTTGATGGTGAGAAGCTTACTCTCTCCTTATTAACCTTCATTGCGCCTTATGCTTATTTTCTCCCACTCCTAATTCTTCTCTCTCATAAGATGCATGCTATATTTGTTGGGTTCTCCTAGAATATGCCAATGATCTATTAAGCATAAACAAATGTCAATAATCGAAGTAAGATTGCGGAAAAATACTCACTTTGATCGGCAAATGTGGATGTGTAGATAACAAAATTTTGCAATCTTTGTCAAGTGCTCCAAGCTCTCATTTGTATGTTTGTTGAACTCCAAGCTTTGATCTTTGAATTCCAAACTCAAGGGGATAGTTTCCCTATCACCTTTGTAGACTCCTTTAAGTGCTAGCTACAAAGGTGATGAGATAGACTAGTGATGTGACTTGATGTGGGCCCCACTTTAATTCAAAATCTGAGTGGGCCCGTAAAATACATTTCGGGCTCGGGTTCGTTAATTCCGAATTAACGAATTTTCCGTTACGATGTTAATAAAATATTAAGTCGCTACGAATTAATTCTAAATTAATTCGTTCGCCCGAATTAAAATCCAATTTTAATTCCGCTATGAAATCTAATTTCATTTAATATATCGAATATATTATTTAATCGATTAATTCCAAATTAATCATTCTCTCTCCATTAATTGAATTTTATCCCAGATAAATACTTTCCGCAATTAATCCTAAATTAATTTTCTTTCTCTCTCTCATAATTAATCCCAGATTAATTCTGTTCGAGTCAAACGTCATCCGTGAATCTTTGAGAAGCGACCCATGAGATCTTTGGATATGTTGGCATAAAATCCGGTCGTCGGACTATCCGAATACGTGCGTACTCTGTACCACGTTCTTACTGATTTACAAGACATGGTTGGCTTCTAGCAAAACACCGTGCCTACCCAATTCTCCAAAAATATTCTTTAAGGAATATATAATCTATATCAAGCGTAGTATACCAAGTATTGCGTATTGCGATCCAGTATCAGATGTCACATGCTAGGCCTGAGGCTGAAATTGTGTCTGCCCCGTGCGAAGCATATATCAGATCACTAGCAACTTGTCTCTTTAATCGGATAATCATGACCTTGTCATATTATACCGATAGTTGCAATATAATAGAGTACCAGTTCTGTATCCCTGCGTGATCATCATCTCCATATGACTGAAGTGATACTTCCATATTGACATCACACCCAATACACTACGATTCTCAATAAACCCAGAAGAGGCGTACACAGAACCTGTTAAAGCCCTAGATGACCAAAACCAAAGCGTACTGATTGTCGCAAGTATTAGCGATGCAAGTCTCAGGTTAAGACCAAATACACCTACCCTGATGCGGATTCCTATAGACACATAGTCATACTACCAATGGGATTCCGCGGGGTCTATCCAGAGCGAAGCTGTTTATGTACCATCGGTAAACAGAACCTCCTATTACACTTGCATGAGTATCCAATACCTAAATATATGAGAACTATACCGTTACGCTTCCATAACGCGCACAAGTGTAATACTGGCCTATTCCGCAATATCGATGTCCAGTCTCGATAATACTACGACTATGGATATTTAATGATTAAATCTTTAGTGGATTGATAATGTGTCATATCTTATAATCCAGAACTAATCATAAGGACTTTTATCATTTATATATATAAGTAATCTAATTACAAAATGATAAAATGACAATTTCCTTTGTCACATAGTTAATTTGTACAAAAACCACAATGACTTTTACAAATAGTGACGCTATGAGTCATAATTTTCCAGCAATCTCCCACTTGGCCTATAGCCAGTCACTCAAGTATCTAACACCTGAACTATGTACATGTCACTCAAACTTTTGCTGAGGAATAGCTTTCTTCAGCGTATTTGTAATGTTGTCATCTGATGCAACCTTCTCGATCTTCACATCGCCACGATGTATGATCTCACGAATCAGATGGAAACGTCGAAGAACATGTTTGGATCGTTGATGAGACCGCAGTTCCTTAGCCTGCACTATAGCCCCGTTATTGTCACAATACAAAGAAAAAGACTCAGCTGCTAACGGAACTACTCCTAATCCAGTTAGGAATTTACGGATCCAAACTTCCTCTTTTGATGCCTCAGCTGCAGCAATATATTCCGCTTTTGTTGTTTAATCGGCAACAGTCTCTTGCTTGGAAGATTTCCAGCTCACTGCTCCGTTGTTCAAACAAAATATGTACACGGATTGTGAATTACAGTCATCTTTATCGGTTTGAAAACTTACATCGATAAACCCAATTACCTCAAGTTCTCCATCTCCATAGATTAAGAACGCATCCCTAGTTCATCTAAGATACTTAAGGATGTTCTTAACCGCAACCCAGTGACCATCACTGGATCGGCCTGATAGCGACTACACATGCTCAAAGCATACGAGACATCATGTCGCGTACATATCATGGCATACATGATCGATCCGACTGTAGAAGCGAACGAGATCTGACTCATGTTGTCTCATCATCTTAAGTTTTAGGACACATGTCATTAGATAGAGTGACACCATGTGACACTCGCAACTGTCCCCTCTTAGACTGTTCCATGTTGAATCTCTTCAACACTCTGTCAATATATTGCTCTAGGAGAGTCCAAGCATCTTTCTAGATCTATCCCGGTAGATCTTTATTCCCAGAATAAAGGCTGCTTCTCCCAGATATTTCATTGAGCCAAGCTTCACCGATGTAGCATGGGAATGTCATTGCCAATAAGAAATACATCATCAATGTAAAGGACAATGAATGTTAGTGCACTCCCACTAACCTTCTTATATATACAAGGATCATCCTCGTTTTGAACAAAATCATATTCTTTTATGATCTCATCAAAACGTTGGTTCCAAGAACGCGATGCTTGCTTCAATCCATAAATGGATCGATTTAACTTGTAAACCTTATTTGCATGTTTGGTACGACAAAACCGTCAGGCTATTGCATATAAACATCCTTTAAAGGTTTCCGTTAAGGAAAATGATTTTGACGTCCATCTGCCATATTTCATAATCGAAAATGAAGTAGTAATAGCAAGCATTATCCCAATGGATTTAATCATGGCAACAGGTGAAAAAAGTTTCGTCGTAATCGACACCATGTCATTGACGATACCCTTTCGCTACAAGCCTGGCTTTGTACGTTTTTTTGTTGCCATCCATGTCGGTCTTCTTCTTGAAGACTCATTTGGAACAAATAGGCTTTACGCCTTCTGGTGCATCAACCAATGTCCAAACTTGGTTGGTGTACATGGAATCCATTTCGGATTTCATGGCATCTTGCCATAAACCGGAGTCGATACCTTGTATCGCTTCCTCATACGTAGCCGGTTCGTCTTTCTCAATAAGATTAATATCCACATGAGGTGAGATCTGAAACCCATACCTCTCAGGTTATTTTCTGACTCTCTCTGACCTACGTGGTTCTTGTGTATTCGAAGATTATGGTACAGTCTCATCCCTGATGAACTGTTCATGTTCCGTTAAGGATTTTGTGTGAGGAATAGTATCACTCCGATTTTCATCGAGTTCAACTTTCCTCCAACTAACCACTGCATCTAGGAATTCCTTTTCGAGGAAAACCGCATGTAGAGCAACAAATACTTTGTTCTCTTGTGGTTGGTAGAAGTAATATCCTTTGGTTTCCCTAGGATAACCTACAAATAGACACTTATCCAATTTGGGTTCTAGTTTGGTACCATCCAAACGTTTAACGTATGCCCAGCAACCCCAAATCTTCAGGAATGAGAAACCCGATTTCTTTCCTATCCATATTTCATATGGAGTCTGTTGAACATACTTTAAAGGAACCTTATTCAAAATAAGTATTGCACTGTTCAATCTATATCCATAGAAGGAAATTGGTAGCTCTGTGTGACTCATCATAGACCTTACCATGTCCAACAAAGTTCGGTTTCTCAGTTCGGACACATCATTTAATTGAGGTGTTCCGGGAGGAGTCCACTGTGAAAGAATACCATACTCTTTCAAGTAATCGAGAAACTCATTGCTTAAGTATTCTCCACCATGGTCCGACCGTAATGTTTTAATACTTTTACCGGTCTATTTTTCTACTTCGTGTCGAAACTCTTTGAATTTCTCAAAAGTTTCCGACTTGTGTCTCATAAGATACACATAACCATAACGCGATGCATCATCCGTAAATGTTACGAAGTATTCATATCCACCTCTAGCCTGGCTAGACATAGGCCCACACACGTCACTATGAATGAGGGCTAACAGTTCGGTGGCACGTGCACTTTTACCGCTAAAAAGTGTTTTAGGTATTTTGCCTAATAAATAAGATTCGCAGACGTCATATGAATTTGGATCAAATCCATCCAAGTACCCACTATTCGAAAGTGTGGATATGCGAGTCTTGTTAATGTGTCCTAGAAGACAATGCCACATATAAGTTTCATCTTTGTTACTTAATTTAAGCCTTTTGTTTGTTACATTATATGTTTGAGATTGATTTATATTCAAAATATAAAAACCATTATTTACATCAGCACTACATATCTCAATATCATTTTTATACACAAAACACATAGTGTTTCTGAATACAAAAGTATGCCCACATTGGGATAATAAAGATGCATAAATAATATTCATAGTCAAACTAGGTACATAATAACAGTCTGATAGATTTAGTACATGCCCTGATGGCAGTTCCAAAATATAGGTCCCAACAGCCAAAACGGCGACTCTAGTCCCATTTCCAACTCGAAGGTCTATCTCTCCTGAAGTCAGTCTCCTGCTAATCTGCAGATCCTGCACATCATTACATATATGAATACCACAACTAGAATAAAAAATCCAATTTTTAAAACTAGAAGTAGACATGTTTATTTCTATAACAAACATACCTGAAGCTGATGTCTTACCCGCTTTGATTTCCTTCATGTGCGCCTTGTACTCTGATTCTAAACTAGAATTCGCTGAAGCAGCACAAGAATTTGGAAGAGTCATGGCTGAAAAAAATATGCACTTAGTATATGGTGGTGGCAATCTTGGGCTAATGGTGTACGTTTCAAGGGCTGTACAGGAATGAGGTAGTCAAGTTTTGGGAATCATCTCAAAACCCTTGGCAGAGGCGGAATCTATTTGACAATCAAACAGAGATGAATGCATCGTGCCAGATGTTCGAATGACTTGTTGAAATGATTAACCGTGCTGATGCATTTATTGCTTTGCCAGGTGGCCTGGGCACGATGGAGGAAATTTTCACAGTATATCTTGGGCGAACTTGAACATACACCAAAAACCAATTGTACTATTTAACATTGATGGATTTTATGACTTTCTTTGTGTGTTTCTTGAAGATGCTCATATAAATGGGTTCCTTTCAAAACCCGTAAAAGATACCCTCTTCACTGCCAGAACAGCAATGATTTAAATTTGACCAACTCTTAGCCTTTGAACCATATATTGACCATAGCCTTTATGGTCGGTTGGACTTAATTAAATTAGTTTTAACATGACGTAATTGGATACCGCCTTTATGGTCGATTGGAATTAATTAAAAATCTGACTTAATCAGGATACCGCCTATATGGTTGGTTGGTAATATAATGCAGATTTATATATTATTATAAGAGAGATTTCTAAATTAGAAGTAATAAAAGTGGATCATCTGACCCCAATATTTTATTTTATTTTTTTAATTTTCAAGTTTGTTTTATGCTGTTTTATTTATTTATGTTCTTAATAATCCGAGATATATGTTGTAACTAAATACCGTATTTAGGGTTGTGATGAATTCAAATATCACCGGTTTATAAGTTGGTTATTTTATGCCTTGGGTAATATATTGGTTTATTTATTGAGTCTTAGTCTTAATACTTCTTGTTAACTAGCCACTAATAAGATTGATATGATAAACTTAAAATGAACTTGACGAAGGGATTTTAGGTTTCAACCTTAGACTCAATAGCTCACGATCTCACCTTAGGGTAAATTTCCTTAAGGTAGATTTCCTTCCAGGATAGACATATACCTGTCGGGCGGGGGTAGCCACAATTGGAACTTAATCTTAATGAATTCAAGTAACTTGGTTAACATAGACATATGATTAATTGTGTTATTTTGGATGTTTGCATCTAACCATCGATAGAGGCTTTTACATATTTTAGTGTTCCATGTTAATAAACTGATATACTGCACAAACATGAGATAATCACTTCATCTTTAAAAGATATTGGAAGGATTCACAACCCTATATAATTTTATAATATTGATTTTTTCCTTTAATTTACTTTCGCATTATTTTAATTACATGTCTTTAGTAAACAACACCAATCAAACAACAATCAAATCAATTAGATACTCGTAGAAATTTAGCTTCATAAATTAATAGCATAGGTACTAAGTCCTCGTGAGATCGATACATTTTATACTACTTGAGCGATACGTGTGCTTGTGTTACGTGTGTGTTTACACCGATCAAGTTTTGGTGTCGTTACCGGGGACTTATTTATCTTTTACTATTAATTTTGTGGTTAGATAATTTACATGTGTCTAATTTATTTTTACTTATTATTTTGTTTTCTTATGTTTCGGGTTCTCAGACACTACATGAGAAGAAGCAGAAGCTTTGAAATCCTTCCGCTTGACCCAGATATCGAAAGAACAATCAAACAGTTGAGAAGGGATAGACGAGAAGGCCAAGAAGCACTGATCAACATGAACAATCAAGAACCTGAACCTTTGAAAGTTGCACCACCAATTCCCATTCGAGACAGAAAAATTCCGGTGGTTGACGACTTCATATCATGCATTGTACTTCCTCCCTTACCAGCAAATGCGTGTGACATCAAAGCATGTATTCAGATGATACAACAATCAGTTCAGTTTGGGGGGAAGTGCAATTGATGATCCTAATGCCCCATCAACAACTTTCTGGATTTTTGCGGCACATTTAATTACAACCGAGCGGCTGAAGAAGCAATGAGAATGCATGTTTTCCCATATTCGTTGAAAGACAGAGCTAAGGGTTGGCTACATTCACTACCAGCAGGTTCCATCACAACTTGGAACACTCTTGCCACCAAATTCCTTGCAAAATATTTTCCCCCAGCCAGAATAGCAAAGCTGAGGAATGACATTACATCCTTTGTGCAACATGACTCAGAATCCCTCTGCGAAGCATGGTAAAGATACAAGGAATTGCTCCGAAAATATCTTCACCATAAGATTGTAAAGTGGCTACAAGTCCAAACCTTTTACAATGGACTTTCTGGACTAATGAGAACTACAATTGATTCTGTTGCTGGAGGAGCTTTAATGGCAAAAGAAGAAGATCAGGCCTAAGACTTAATTGAAGAAATGGCCAACAACAATTCCTTGTGGCCAACAAAAAGAAGCATGATCCAACAAATAACAGGAATCCACTAAGTAGGAGCCAACACAGCAATGAATGCTAAGCTGGATCAGATTTGCAAAAATCTAGAAACTCTTAACATGAAGATTAATGCTGGATCCACAAGTTCACCATATGGAGAAACATTAGAGGTAGAATCTTACAACCAATAAGATGAGACTGTGAATTATGTCAGCAATTTTAACAGACAGAGAAATAATCCATATTCCAATACCTATAACCCAGGTTAGAGGAATCATCCCAATTTCGCATGGAGCAATAATTCAGGGCAAATGAACAATCCACCACCAGGATTTCAACAACAGAACAAAGGCCAGAAATATGAAAAGAAGCCAGGAATATAAGATTTGCTTGCAGAGATGTTGAAAAAGCAAGAAGCCAAATACGAAGCTATGTTTCAAAGCTAATCAGCTAAGATAAAGGCACTAGAAAATCAATTGGGACAACTTGCCAATGCTCAGAGTTACAGGCTGCAAGGCACCATTCCTAGCAACACAGAACCAAATCCATGGAATAGAGGGAAGGAGCTATGTCAAGCCATCACTTTGAAAAGAAGCACTGAAATCAGCAAAGATGTTGGAGTCAAGACAACTACTGAAGATGTTCCTAAAGAAAGAAACTAAGCAGATCCACAGATAGAGGAAAAAGAGGTAAAAGAAAATGATCGAGAAAGATTTACTCCACCTCCACCTTTTCCACAACGTCTTCAAAAACATAAGTTGGACAAGCAGTTTGCTCGATTCTTGGAGATCTTCAAAAAGCTACATATCAACATTCCATTTGCAGAACCGTTGGAACAAATGCCTAGCTATGTCAAATTCATGAAAGATATTCTGCCACGAAAGAGAAGATTGGGAGATTACGAGATAATAGCATTGACAGAAGAATGCAGCGCCATCATTCTGAGGAAGCTTCCCCTAAAGTTGAAATATCCTGGCAGTTTTACCATCACTTGCACCATAGGAGAACATTACTTCGGTAAGGCTTTGTGTGATTTAGGTGCGAGTATTAACTTGATACCTTTGTCTATTTATAGGAAACTACAGATTGGAGAAGCAAAGACCACCTCAGTCATTCTGTAACTTGCTGATAGATCGCTCACATTTCTGAGAGGTGTAGTGGAAGATGTATTGGTCAATGTTGACAAATTTATTTTCCCAGCAGATTTCATTTTCCTTGACATGGAGGAAGACAAAGATGTACCTATCATCCTCAGGAGACCATTCTTGGCTACAGGTCGAACCATTATTGATGTACAAAAATATGAACTAACCATGAGGGTGAATGACCTAGAAGTAACATTCAATGTTTTCAAAGCTATGAAATTCTCGAATGACGAAAATGAGGAGGAATGTTTCAGACTTGATGTAATAAATAGTATCATCCAGAACACAGATGCAATGCAACTTTCCACGGACAAACTTGAAGCATGCATCACCAATATGAATGACAAAGAACTAGATGATGAGATTCTGGAATGTATCAACTATCTTAATGGAGCCTCTCGCTTCAGATCAACACCACATGTGGAAAGTTTAGAATTACCGAAAAAGTAGCGAATCAAGCCCTCGATTGAAGAACCACGACAACTGGAACTAAAACCGCTTCCAAGTCATCTTAGGTATGCATATTTGGAAAACTCTTCTGATTTACCTGTGATTATTTCTTCGTCGCTAACATTGGCATATGAAGATAAGTTGTTGAGAGTGTTATGCGAGCACAAAAGAGCTATTGGTTGGACTATTACAGACATTTAAGGCATCAATCCATCATTTTACATACACAAAATCCTGATGAACGACGAATACAAAGCCACAGTGGAGCATCAACGAAGACTTAATCCAATCATGAAAGAAGTTGTAAAGAAATAAATTATCAAATGGTTGAACACATGCATCATTTACCCCATCTCTGACAGCACTTGGGTAAGTCCTATGCAATGTTTACCTAAGAAAAGAGGAATGACTGTAGTCACCAATAAAAAGAATGAGCTTATTCCAACAAGGACAGTAACTGATGGAGAGTATGCATGGTCTACATGAAGTTGGAAAAAGTAACACGAAAGGATCATTTCTCGTTACCTTTTATTGACCAGATGCTAGACAGATTGGCGAGACATGAATTCTACTATTTTCTGGATGGATACTCAGGATACAATCAGATTACCATCGCCCTAGAAGATTATGAGAAAACAAATTTTACATCCTCGTATGATACTTTTGCTTTCCTCAGGATGCCATTTGGACTTTGTAATGCTCCTGCCATATTTCAACGTTGCATGATGGCCATCTTTTCAGACATGATAGAACAAAGCATGGATGTATTCATGGATGACTTCTCAGTATTTGGAGACACGTTCGACCACTGTTTGCAAAATCTGGAAAAAAGTGTTACAAAGATGTGAAGATACCAACCTGATACTCAATTGGGAGAAATGCCACTTAATGGTGCAAGAAGGCATTGTCATGGGGCATCAGATCTCATAAAAAGGAATCGAGGTAGACAAAGCAAAAATCGAGACAATAGAAAAATTACCTCTACCATCATCCGTCGAAGGGATCTGAAGTTTTCTTAGGCATGCAAAATTTTACAGGAGATTTATCAAAGACTTCTCCAAGATTGCTAAACCTCTGTGCAATCTGCTGGAGAAAGACATGCCTTTCAAATTCACCAAAGAATGCCACCATGCTTTTGAGATCTTAAAATAGAAGCTGATCTCTGCCCTGATCATAGTAGCACCAGATTGAATGCTCCCATTTGAAGTGATGTGTGATGCTAGTGATTTTGTTGTAGGTACAGTTTTGGGACAACGCAAAGTAAATGTTTTTCACATCATATACTACGCCATCAAAACTCTAAATGAAGCACAACTCAACTACACAACAAGTGAAAAAGATTTGCTCGCAGTTGTGTTTGCTTTTGATAAATTTCGCTCATATTTGCTGGGTCCCAAAGTGGTGGTCTACACAGATCATTCAGCAATCAAATATCTGATCGAAAATAAAGATGCCAAGCCTAGATTGATCCGTTGGGTGCTTCTACTGCAAGAATTTGATGTGGAGATCCGAGACAAGAAAGGGACAGAAAATCAAGTGGCAGATCATTTGTCAAGGCTAAAAAATGGAGGAAAACTGGCAATGAACTGAAAATCAAAGAAACCTTTCCAGATGAACACTTGTTTGCCATCAAGCAACAGGAAGTCCCATGGTATTCTGACTATGTAAACTATATAGTATCAGAGAAATGGTCGTTGGAATGGACACATTAGCATTAGAAGAAATTCTTCAAATAAGTCAAGCACAATGTCTGGGATGAGACGTACCTATTCAAACATTGTACTGATCATTTATTACAGCATTTTTTACTACATGAGAAGGTTAATAGTGTTCTGTAACATTGTCATTCATCATCATACAGCATACACTTCAACGGAGACAAAACTTCAGCTCAAATCCTATAATTAAGTTTGTTCTGGCCCACCTGTTTAAAATGCTTACTTATTCGTTCTTCAATGTGACAGGTGCCAGAGAACACGAAATATTTTGAGGAGAAATGAATGACCTCTTCAAAGCATTCTCGAACTGGAAATATTTTATGTATGGGAGATTGATTTTATGAGACCTTTTGTTCCATCATTTAGAAACCTTTACATTCTCGTTGCAGTAGACTACGTCTCCGAATGGGTTGAAGCAACAACATTGCCATCAAATGATTCAATAGTGGTTTTAAAATTCCTTAAAAAGAATATTTTCACCCACTTCGGAACACCTCGGGCTATCATCAATGATGGTGGCACACACTTCTGTAATAGATACTTTGATGTACTCCTATACAAATACGAAGTTACTCATAAATTCGCCACTGCTTACCATCCATAGTCAAGTGGGCAGGTTGAAGTCTCAAATAGAGAGATCAAAAGAATCTTGGAGAGAACCGTTGGATCAACAAGAAGAGACTGATCTATACAACTGGATGACGCATTATGGGCCTATCAGACAACTTACAACACACATATTGGTATGTCCCTATATCGAATGGTGTTTGGGAAAGCATCCCATCTGCCTGTAGAGCTCGAACATAAAACATACTGGGCACTGAAGAAGTTAAATCTTGATCTACAAGCAGCAGAAGAGAAACCGCTCCACCAACTGAACGAATTGGAAGAATTTCACCTTCATGCTTATGAGAATGGCAAACTGTACAAAGAAAAGACTAAGAAGTGGCATGATAAAAAAATAGTTCGAAGAAACTGGAACCAGGGCAGCGGGTATTGTTATACAACTCAAAGTTGAAACGTTTCTCTCGGAAGCTAAAATCAAGGTGGTCAGGTCCATTTGTGATTAACCAAGTTTTACCATATGGAGTTGTTGAGCTGCATGATCCCAACTCCAATGACATATTCAAAGTTAACAGCCAGCGTGTCAAGTACTATTGGGGAGAATCATTTGAGTGACAAAAAGATTGTCTCACACTTGCAGATCCATCCTAACATTCGGGCAGTAATGTCTAGCTGATGACGTTAAACTTATCGCTAGTAGGGAGGAAACCCATGCAATTTGTGTATATATTGAGATTTGGTGTGTTTTATTTTTTGTGTTTAATTTTTGTAGGTAAAGTCACAGACATGATGGAAGACGTTCTCATAAATCTTCACAAGCATTTTCCTTCTCTCCCTCAAAACTCTCTGATGAAAGTCTACAAAGAACGCAATGAACGAATGAGACTTCTGATGATCAAAGGTATTCCTAGTGGCATTCGTTGGATAATTGAAGCATGAGTCCGATTGGCAGGTGAGTCATCTGAGTCTTTTATTTTATTTCTATCTGGTTTAGGAAAAAAACACTTATGCTAAGAAAAGAAGAGCTAAAAAGATTAGGTGTTTTCTATAAATGTGCACATTGTACATGTAATACTCGTTGTCGTTCTTTAGGAATGGTGTCTGATAACTGCGAGGATAAAATAAAATTCATTAGGGATGGCATGAGTAAGGAGTCTTTAGATGACATATCATTGACTCTTGAGACGTATCCCAGTGGATATGTGTATCACGCAATTCGAATGTTACATACACAGTTTCGAAAAGAAAGACAATAATTGAGTATCATGAATCTGACTTTAAAAGACCTTGTTTGCCAATTTATAAGAAAATTGGATGAGAAGTTTATCCATGACATATATATGTCATTCAAGCCGTTACCTTCTGCACATATTATTATTTCTTTGTTTGTAACTAATAATTATGATTGGTTTTGTTATTTTCTTTTATTTTTGCCGACATGATCCATACTTTTTGACTTTCACGATTTATTTTACTGTTTAGCTAATAATTGTCATTTGGGAGGTACTAGTGCTATTATTACTCACCCTTTTTAGTATCTATAAATTTAGCTCGTCATTGAACTCTTGTAGACATCCAGATTTGAGAAAGAAATATAAAAAAAATGGAAGCATCTTCAATAAGACGAGTTGTTAACATCTGTGTGTTTTGCGGTACTAACTCTGATTCTAAACTAGAATTCGCTGAAGCAGCACAAGAATTGGGAAGAGTCATGGCTGAAAAAATATGCACTTAGTATATGGTGGTGGCAATCTTGGACTAATGGTGTACGTTTCAAGGGCTGTACAGGAATGAGGTAGTCAAGTTTTGGGAATCATCTCAAAACCCTTGGCAGAGGCGAATCTTATTTGACAATCAAACAGAGATGAATGCATCGTGCCAGATATGTTCGAATGACTTGTTGAAATGATTAACCGTGCTGATGCATTTATTGCTTTGCCAGGTGGCCTGGGCACGATGGAGGAAATTTTCACAGTATTATCTTGGGCGAACTTGAACATACACCAAAAACCAATTGTACTATTTAACATTGATGGATTTTATGACTTTCTTTGTGTGTTTCTTGAAGATGCTCATATAAATGGTTCCTTTCAAAACCGTAAAAGATACCCTCTCCACTGCCGAACAGCCAATGATTTAATTGACCAACCTCTTAGCCTCTGTACCACGTTCTTACTGATTTACAAGACATGGTTGGCTTCTAGCAAAACACCGTGCCTACCCAATTCTCCAAAAATATTCTTTAAGGAATATATAATCTATATCAAGCGTAGTATACCAAGTATTGCGTATTGCGATCCCGTATCAGATGTCACATGCTGGCCTGAGGCTGAAATTGTGTCTGCCCCGTGCGAAGCATATATCAGATCACTAGCAACTGTCTTTTTAATCGGATAATCATGACCTTGTCATATTATACCGATAGTTGCAATATAATAAAGAGTACCAGTTCTGTATCCCTGCGTGATCATCATCTCCTCATGACTGAAGTGATACTTCCATATTGACATCACACCCATACACTACGATTCTCAATAAACCCAGAAGAGGCGTACACAGAACCTGTTAAAGCCCTGGATGACCAAACCAAAGCGTACTGATTGTGCAAGTATTAGCGATGCAAGTCTCAGGTTAAGACCAAATACACCTACCCTGATGCGGATTCCTATAGACACATAGTCATAATACCAATGGGATTCGCGCGGGGTCTATCCAGAGCGAAGCTGTTTATGTACCATCGGTAAACAGAACCTCCTATTACACTTGCATGAGTATCCAATACCTAAATATATGAGAACTATACCGTTACGCTTCCATAACGCGCACAAGTGTAATACTGGCCTATTCCGCAATATCGATGTCCAGTCTCGATAATACTACGACTATGGATATTTAATGATTAAATCTTTAGTGGATTGATACTGTGTCATATCTTATAATCCAGAACTAATCATAAGACTTTTATCATTTATATATATAAGTAATCTAATTAAAAACAAATGAAAATGACAATTTCCTTTGTCACATAGTTAATTTGTACAAAAACCACAATGACTTTTACAAATAGTGACGCTATGAGTCATAATTTCCAGCAATTCTCCCACTTGGCCTATAGCCAGTCACTCAAGTATCTAACACCTGACACTATGTACATGTCACTCAAACTTTTGCTGAGGAATAGCTTTCTTCAGCGTATTATAATGTTGTCATCTGATGCAACCTTCTCGATCTTCACATCGCCACGATGTATGATCTCACGAATCAGATGGAAACGTCGAAGAACATGTTTGGATCGTTGATGAGACCGCAGTTCCTTAGCCTGCACTATAGCCCCGTTATTGTCACAATACAAAGAAAAGACTCAGCTGCTAACGGAACTACTCCTAATCCAGTTAGGAATTTACGGATCCAAACTTCCTCTTTTGATGCCTCAGCTGCAGCAATATATTCCGCTTTTGTTGTTTTAATCGGCAACAGTCTCTTGCTTGGAAGATTTCCAGCTCACTGCTCCGTTGTTCAAACAAAATATGTACACGGATTGTGAATTACAGTCATCTTTATCGGTTTGAAAACTTACATCGATAAACCCAATTACCTCAAGTTCTCAATCTCCATAGATTAAGAACGCATCCCTAGTTCATCTAAGATACTTAAGGATGTTCTTAACCGCAACCCAGTGACCATCACTGGATCGGCCTGATAGCGACTACACATGCTCAAAGCATACGAGACATCATTCGCGTAATATCATGGCATACATGATCGATCCGACTGTAGAAGCGAACGAGATCTGACTCATGTTGTCTCATTCATCTTAAGTTTTAGGACACATGTCATTAGATAGAGTGACACCATGTGACACTCGCAACTGTCCCCTCTTAGACTGTTCCATGTTGAATCTCTTCAACACTCTGTCAATATATGTGCTCTAGGAGAGTCCAAGCATCTTTCTAGATCTATCCCGGTAGATCTTTATTCCCAGAATAAAGGCTGCTTCTCCCAGATATTTCATTGAGCCAAGCTTTCACCGATTGTAGCATGGGAATGTCATTGCCAATAAGAAATACATCATCAATGTAAAGGACAATGAATGTTAGTGCACTCCCACTAACCTTCTTATATATACAAGGATCATCCTCGTTTTGAACAAAATCATATTCTTTTATGATCTCATCAAAACGTTGGTTCCAAGAACGCGATGCTTGCTTCAATCCATAAATGGATCGATTTAACTTGTAAACCTTATTTGCATGTTTTGGTACGACAAAACCGTCAGGCTATTGCATATAAACATCCTTTAAAAGGTTTCCGTTAAGGAAAATGATTTTGACGTCCATCTGCCATATTTCATAATCGAAATATGCAGTAATAGCAAGCATTATCCCAATGGATTTAATCATGGCAACAGGTGAAAAAAGTTTCGTCGTAATCGACACCATGTCATTGACGATACCCTTTCGCTACAAGCCTGGCTTTGTACGTTTTTTTTGTTGCCATCCATGTCGGTCTTCTTCTTGAAGACTCATTTGGAACAAATAGGCTTTACGCCCTTCTGGTGCATCAACCAATGTCCAAACTTGGTGGTGTTACATGGAATCCAGTTCGGATTTCATGGCATCTTGCCATAAAACCGGAGTCGATACCTTGTATCGCTTCCTCATACGTAGCCGGTTCGTCTTTCTCAATAAGATTAATATCCACATGAGGTGAGATCTGAAACCCATACCTCTCAGGTTATTTTCTGACTCTCTCTGACCTACGTGGTTCTTGTGTATTCGAAGATTATGGTACAGTCTCATCCCTGATGAACTGTTCATGTTCGTTAAGGATTTTGTGTGAGGAATAGTATCACTCCGATTTTCATCGAGTTCAACTTTCCTCCAACTAACCACTGCATCTAGGAATTCCTTTTCGAGGAAACCGCATGTAGAGCAACAAATACTTTGTTCTTTGTGGTTTGGTAGAAGTAATATCCTTTGGTTTCCCTAGGATAACCTACAAATAGACACTTTATCCAATTTGGGTTCTAGTTTGGTACCATCCAAACGTTTAACGTATGCCCAGCAACCCCAAATCTTCAGGAATGAGAAACCCGATTTCTTTCCTATCCATATTTCATATGGAGTCTGTTGAACATACTTTAAAGGAACCTTATTCAAAATAAGTATTGCACGTTCAATCTATATCCATAGAAGGAAATTGGTAGCTGTGTGGGACTCATCATAGACCTTACCATGTCCAACAAAGTTCGGCGGTTTCTCAGCGGATTCACATCATTTAATTGAGGTGTTCCGGGAGGAGTCCACTGTGAAAGAATACCATACTCTTTCAAGTAATCGAGAAACTCATTGCTTAAGTATTCTCCACATGGTCCGACCGTAATGTTTTAATACTTTTACGGTCTATTTTTCTACTTCGTGTCGAAACTCTTTGAATTTCTCAAAGTTTCCGACTTGTGTCTCATAAGATACACATAACCATAACGCGATGCATCATCGTAAATGTTACGAAGTATTCATATCCACCTCTAGCCTGGCTAGACATAGGCCCACACACGTCACTATGAATGAGGGCTAACAGTTCGGTGGCACGTGCACTTTACGGCTAAAAAGGTTTTTTTAGGTATTTGCCTAATAAATAAGATTCGCAGACGTCATATGAATTTGGATCAAATCCATCCAGTACCCACTATTCGAAAGTGTGGATATGCGAGTCTTGTTAATGGTCCAGAAGACGACCAATGCCACATATAAGTGTCATCTTTGTTACTTAATTTAAGCCTTTTGTTTGTTACATGATATGTTTGAGATTGATTTATAT
Source organism: Zanthoxylum bungeanum (assembly GCA_019454045.1). Taxonomy (NCBI): domain Eukaryota; kingdom Viridiplantae; phylum Streptophyta; class Magnoliopsida; order Sapindales; family Rutaceae; genus Zanthoxylum; species Zanthoxylum bungeanum. The sequence continues at coordinate 62,552 of SKCR01015542.1, forward strand.
TCAAAATATAAAAACCATTATTACATCAGCACTACATATCTCAATATCATTTTTATACACAAAAACACATAGTGTTTTTGAATACAAAAGTATGCCCACATGGGATAATAAAGATGCATAAATAATATTCATAGTCAAACTAGGTACATAATAACAGTCTGATAGATTTAGTACATGCCCTGATGGCAGTTCCAAATATAGGTCCCAACAGCCAAAACGGCGACTCTAGTCCCATTTCCAACTCGAAGGTCTATCTCTCCTGAAGTCAGTCTCCTGCAATGCAGATCCTGCACATCATTACATATATGAATACCACAACTAGAATAAAAAATCCAATTTAAAACTAGAAGTAGACATGTTTATTTCTATAACAAACATACCTGAAGCTGATGTCTTACCCGCTTTGTTCCTTCATGTGCGCCTTGTACTCACGGCAGTCACGCTTCCAGTGACCCCATTTGCCACATTGTAGGCAGACATCTTGGGATTTGTCATTTGCCTTCCCAGAAGACTTTGATGATTTGGCATTGCCATTTCTCTTATTCTTCTTCTTCACGCCTCCAGTAGCCTTTAGCCAAGCCTTGGCAGAATGAGATGTCGAAGCGAAGTACGCCTCGTACTTTTTGCCCTTCAAAAGCTCATTTTCTACTTCTCGCAGCATTGCCATCAACTCTCCAAGAGTATGGTCTTGGTTCATCATATTATAGTTCATGATGAACCTACTCCAGCTGTTAGGAAGAGATTGCAAGATCAAATCTATAGAAGTCTTAGCCTCAAAGGTTATGCCTAGCGGACCCAGCTATTCGATGTCAGCAATCATCTGCGACACATGTACCCTCTAACATTCGAGAGTGAAAGAACTTCTTCTGTAATTCATGCCTTTGCGATCTAAGGTTAGATCGATGAAGGTCCTTCAATTTTGCCATCATAGTATATGGATCAAATCCCTTGTTCTGGCGACGAAATTGAGGGGTCATTGCAGCGAACATGATGGATTGAGAATTTGAGTTGTCATCGCTATGAGTCTTCCAAAGCTCAAGCTCAAGCGGCTGCCCAATTCCGGGCTTAGGCCCGAGAGGTCTCTCTATCGTATAGAGCATCTTCTCGGCCCCCAGGACAATCCTGAGGTTCATATCCCAGTCAGGAAAGTTTGCACCATTAAAGACATTTTCGCCCATGATAATGTCCCTAACGTTGATCTTTCCCACCATCTTAATTGCAATAGTCTAACTATTCAATTAACAATTTTTGGGTACAGTCCAACTGTTACAATAAAAATAATAAAATATTAGTCCAACTAATAAATATATAAAATGACGAAATAATTTTGAAAGCGCGTATTGGCAAGTATTTGAACGGAATTGCAAATTCAATACTAGCCTCCCACTATTTTTCGGCGAGCCTCTAACCCTCTGTTGAGTACTCGGGAAACCTAGTTTCCTAGTGGGCTAGGATCCTGTTAAATAACACACAACCTTGACTTTGGCCGACAAGCTGTATGATATTTAACTAGGTAGATCTTTAAGATCAATTGGATCTCATCCAATTCCTAGATCCGGTAGGTGGACCTCCAAGTCCGAAACATATATACAATATATATGCCAATATATCCAATATATTTTCCTAACCTTTTCCTCTGAATCAAATAAGCCTTGGCTTTGGCTCAACAAGCTTAATGATTCCAGTTAAGCGGGACCCATTGACAGTGGGAAAGCTTCGTAAACCACGTCGATGAACAAGAAGTGACCTTGACTTTGGCCAACAAATCACAACTTGCCCAATACATGCGATATGGAACAAAGCTTTCGTGGTTCAAACACATCCGCGATGGACATTGATCTTGACTTTGGCCAACAAACCAATGGCAATCTTGGATCTTGAGAGAGAACCACTTAATGGAAGGAATTCGCTTAATATTTGTTTGAGGGTTTTTCACGTAAATTGGCAACCAATTTATTATCTTTGATTAGGTCTCATCATACACCCTTAAGCATGCATTCTAAAAGCATAATAAGGCGCGAATTAAAATAATAATGATATGCGGATGGATATTTAACAAATTGTTCCTAGAACAAATCTCTCTATTTCCTCTCCCCGGCTAGCACTATTCTAACTTCTACCCAATTACATAATAAAATAAAGAAACCTCATTTACATTGATGGGAATTGGTGATAAGAGAATTACAAAGAGTCAAGAGATAAGGCTGGACACGCAGGTCTAATTTAATAAATTCTAAATTTATTACAATAATTTTCAAAATTGCCCTCACCCATCTAATATCCATTCGATATACATTATTCATGCAATACATCCATGTATTCACACAAAGCATGTTATTCAATCAATCTAATCCAATTAATTAATCTTTGAATTAAGTGATCATCCAATGTTCAAACAATGATTTGATTTGCGCGAGTCCAACTAGTCTAAGAATAAGTACTCAAAGTGCGTATTCTTGAATTATATCGAACTACAATTTTAAATCCAATTTGATTTTTATTCAATACTAATTCTTATTTAATTCCAAATTAAATAATTACACTTTATTAATGTGTGTTTACGACTTAGATTCTAAATCTAAGGGTGGCAGAAAAGCCCGGGCCCGGCCCAAGGCAAAAAAAGCCTGGGCAGGGCCCTAAAATGAAAGCCCGACTCGGGCCCGGGCCGGACCAAAATAAAAAAATATATATATATTTAATATATTTGTAGCATTTTATTTATTTTTAGCATTTAAATTGTTAATTTATCAATGAAACTTGTGATTTATTTATAAATTATCTTTATATATAGTGTAAATGTATTTATATTGTATATTTGTATTTTATTTTTTTAAATTCGGGGAAAAAAAAAGCCCGGGCCGGGCTTTTCTCGGGCCCGGGTTTTTTTTTGTTGGCCGGGCTTGGGCCGGGCTTGTCAAATCCCGGGACCGGCCCGACCCATTGCCACCCTTATCTAAATATAATCTTAATGGGTCTCAAAGGCCCAATTAACTTCCAATGTCAATTTAATTAAAGTCAAATGGGCTTTTAATTAATTCTCAAGGCATGGACCTTGGCAACCAAAGCCCAATAAGGAATAATCATTTGCCATAAAATTAATTTTGGCCCATTAGGTCCAATTAAATATTTAAAAGGCCCATTAATTATATTTGAACTTTATGGAATGGTTTTAGGCCCAATTTGGATCCAATCCAATTGTCCTAAACCAACTTGGCCCAACCAAGCCCATAAGGCCCAAATGTAACATCAATAGCCCAATTCCAAATTAAAGACTAATTTATTAGATTACAATATTCCAAATATCATAATTTTTAATTAAATTGCATATGCATAATTAATTAGTTAAATTAACATTTCCTAAACACCAATTTAATTAATTAATCATGCTGTATCATTTTCAATACATGTCCAACATAATTGAAGCAAAATCAACTCATAACATGCTTCTATTGCTCACGGTTTTCATGTATTTTTTTCATCAATTTTGATTTCAATCCATCTAAATCACAAATCAATATATCTCATGCATTTTAAACACATCAAATGGTCTAAAAATAAAAAAACACAATGAGCTATAAGGGTTCAAATTTTCGGCCATGTCAACAAATTTTGGGAAAATTAATCTAATCAATTTTTCTCAAAATTAATCATGCATAACTCTAAGTTATCATAATCTAAGCATAACCAAATATTCAATTTGAAGATATCATGCTCAAATCACAAAATCTCCAAAATAAAGTCTATGAACCCCAATCCATTTCATACTTAATTTGGCTCATGATACCATTGTTGGGTTCTCCTAAAACATGCCAATGATCTATTAAGCATAAACAAGTGTGAATAATTGAAGTAAGATTGCGGAAAAATACTCACTTTGATCGGCAATGGTGGATGTGTAGACAACAAAATTTTGCAATATTTGTCAAGTGCTCCAAGCTCTCCTTTGTATATTTGTTGAACTCCAAGCTTTGATCTTTGAATTCCAAACTCAAGGGGATAGTTTCCCTATCACCTTTGTAGACTCCTTTAAGTGCTAGCTTAGGAAAATTTTGCTAAAAAATTTCCCAATCAAGAGAAGCAACTCTTGGCTTTTGAGAGGAGAAGAAGAGGGAGAGTGATTCACGCCCAAAGCAAGAAGAGAGAAGTGTGTGTGTTATTTGATTTTCCAAAATTCAAAACCATAAACCAAATCTACAAAGTTGGTAAAGGTCACTCACTTTTCAAAATAAAATAAGGAAATGTGTTTTCAAGTAAACACCAACTAACAACTTCCATAAAGGAAAATGTGATGAGATTGACTAGTGATGTGACTTGATGTGGGCCCCACTTTAATTCAAAATCCGAGTGGGCCCGCAAAACACATTTCGGGCTCGTGTTCGTTAATTTCGAATTAACGAATTTTCCGTTGCGACGTTAATAAAATATTCAAGTCGCTTACGAATTAATTCTAAATTAATTCGTTCGTTCGCCCGAATTAAAATCCAATTTTAATTCCGCTATGAAATCTAATTTCATTTAATATATCGAATATATTATTTAATCGATTAATTCCAAATTAATCGTTCTCTCTCCATTAATTGAATTTTATCCCAGATAAATTCTTTCCGCAATAATCCTAAATTAATTTTCTCTCTATCTCATAATAAATCCCAGATTAATTCTATTCGAGTCAAACGTCATCGGTGAATCTTCGAGAAGGGACTTATGAGATCCTTGGATATGTTGGCAGTAAATCCGGTCGTCAGACTATCCGAATACGTTCGTACCCCGTACCACGTTCTTACCGATTTACAAGACATGATTGACTTCTAGCAAAGCACCGTGCCTACCCAATTCTCCAGAAATATTCTTTAAGGAATATATAATCTACATCAAGCGTAGTATACTAAGTATTGCGTATTGCGATCCAGTATCGGATGTCAAATGTTAGGTCTGGGGCTGGAATTGTGTCTGCCTCGTACCGTACGAAGCATATATGATCACTAGCAACTAGTCTCTTTAATCGGATAATCATGACCTTGTCATATTATCCCGATAGTTACAACATAATAGAGTATCAGTTCTGTATCCCTGCGTGATCATCATCTCCATATGATTGAAGTGATAGTTCCATCTTGACATCACACCCAATACACTACGATTCTCAATAAACCTAGAAGAGGCGTACACAGAACCTGTTAAAGCCCTGGATGACCAAAACCAAAACGTACTGATTGTCGCAAGTATTAGCGATGCAAGTCTCAGGTTAAGACCAAATACACCTACCCTGATGCGGATTCCCATAGACACACAGAGCGAAGATGTTTCCGTACCATCGATAAACAAAACCTCATATTACACTTGCATGAGTATCCAATACCCAAATATATGAGAACTATGTCGTTACGCTTCCACAATGCGCACAAGTGTAATACTAGCATATTCTGCATTATCGATGTCCAGTCTCGATAATACTACGATTAGAGATATTTAATGAATAAACCTTTAGTGGAATTATACTGTCTCATATCTTATAATCCAGAACTAATCATAAGGACTTTTATCATTTATATATATAAGTAATCTAATTACAAAATGATAAAATGGCAATTTCTTTTGTCACATAGTTAATTTGTACAAAAACCACAATGTCTTTTACAAATAGTGACGCTATGGGTTATAATTGTCCAACAATATTTATATTGATGAATGTGGTGTGAAGCATGTCATTATGCTTCCCATCACAATCACAAAAATACATGCTTTATTAAAGCTTATATTATTCTAAAATTTTTAATAATGCATTTTCATAATAAGGAGAGAGATCGAGAGAAATCATGAACCTTATAGAGTAAGCTCTATAGGGGAGTGAGAGTGAGACATTAGTTCACTAATTTATGAAATGTAATGAGTTCATCTATCAAAAGCCCATAACCATTCTAAAACCTGCTCTTTCACACATCAATTAATATAGAGTTCAGCCCATTTTATTGATCAAATAATTGAGCTTCATAATTTCTATTACAAAATCAATTATCCTGGCGTTTTATTGAAACTTATATCACAGTTAATAGAAGCCCATCATAATATTAAAGTAAAATATTCTAACATATATATATAACCTTGATCTTTATATATTTAGATTAATCCTTCATTAGCCAATTCATTTTAAAATAATATTAGGGTTAATATATAAATAATTTGAC